>JAFMOD010000668.1:1146954-1193673 GCA_019802435.1 Corydoras maculifer
AGAGAGAGAGAGAGAGAGAGAGAGAGAGAGAGAGAGAGAGAGAGATCTATCATGTAAATTCTTTGTAATTTTGTAAATCTGTAATTGTTTTATTTTTATTTTTATATTTTTATCTTGTATTTTTATTTCTATTTTTTATTTTATAATCCAGCTTTGTGCAACACAAATGTATATTTGTCATGCAAATAAAGCTTTTAAATTGAAAATTGAAATTGAGAGAGAAAGAGAGAGAGAGAGAGAAAGAGAGAGAGAGAGAGAGAGAGAGAGGGAGAGAGAGAGAAAGAGAGGAAGAGAGAGAGAGAGACAGAGAGAGAGACAGAGAGAGACAGAGACAGAGAGAGAGAGAGAGAGAGAGACAGAGAGAGAGACAGAGAGAGAGACAGAGAGAGAGGGAGAGAGAGAGACAGAGAGAGAGGGAGAGAGAGAGATGATCTCTTGAAGGAGAACAAAGGTTCATTAGTCCTATCCCAGCAGTGTGACTGAGGTGGAGAAATGAAACTACAGCAGCACTGCTGCACTAACACCCTCTCACCACATCAGTGTCACTGCAGAACTGACAGTCAGCAATCCACCACCCAAATGATACCTGTTCTGTGATGCTCCTGAGAACCAACAGGGGACTAACAACAACACAGAACACAGATGGACTACAGTCTGGAATTATAGAACTACAAAGTGATGAGTGGAGAAGATAGAGAATGGAACCAGAAGGGGGCGTGTCCTAACTTTTTACATTGCAATGCAAATTGTATTTTAAAACTGATTTCACTTTTTTTTATCATCAGCTGGGAAAGAAAATTCACGAAACTCTGAGAAATATGTATCACCTGATAAAACTATATGCAGCAACGCGGGAATCATTATTATTAAACGCGGTTGATTCTCAGGTGAGTGATGACAGAGGGAGAGCAGCACCCTCTAAACCACATGTTTGCATGTGACCTGGTCAAAGGCAAACGTCTGGACACCGCTCTCAGACTCCTGAACTACTGACTGAAGCTGTTCTCAGTTCAGCCTCACAGACGCACCAGAGTCACCGGCTCCCAACTCTGATCTACATCTAAACATGTCTACATCTCTGATCCCCTTCATCACGACAAATGAAACGCTTTGAATCATGTCACCCGCATACAATAAAGAAAGACTGATCATTAAAAGCTTCTTCGTCAAGCTTTCAATCTAAGTGTAAATACCTTTTCAGAGGGCTGGTTGTGGAGGGCAGGAGGGCAGGAGGGCAGCAGGATGGCTGTAAAACAGACAACGCTGAATTCCAAGTGTTCATGGGTTATGATTTATTCATTTTATAAAGCTTGTAAAGAACCTTGAACCTTATCATAGACATTTTATATGTCCAGCAAAATTTTTTTTTATTCATTCATTCATTCATTCATTATCTCCCGCTTATCCTCTATTAGGGTCGCGGTGGGGTTCCCCATGCTCATCCAGGGGAGAACGTCTCGGGCGCTGGGCAGACACACCCAGGACAGGGCGCCAATCCATCGCTGGGCACACACTCACTCACTCAAGCACACTCTCTATGGGGCAATTTGGAGAATTCAATTAACTTAATCCATGTTTTTGGACTGTGGGAGGAAACCAGAGAACCCGGAGGAAACCCACATGGACACGGGGAGAACATGGAAACTCCACCCAGATGGGGATTCGAACCGGGAATCCCTAGTGCTAAGAGGAGAACATGCTAAACCACTAAGCCACCGTGCCGCCATGTCCAGCAAACTTGTCATTTGCAAATGGAGCTGTAGAATTTGTAAACACAGTAAATTGTAATTTTACTGGAGCGACACCATCATTCCGGAACCAAATTCCTCGTGTGTGTAACATCATTCCTGGCAAAAAAAAATCTGATTCTGACAATAAAGTTCGCAAACTTGATTTTTTGCCTCTCTGCTATCAATGTTGCAGGTAAGTGGAGGCCATCATCAGGTTCTGTACCGATCTATCAAACCAAAAGTCCTGTTCAAAATAAGAGTCACAACTGAGGAACGTGTTTCTATAGAACATCCTTAAGATTGTTTTACTTTAAACAAAGAAATGGCTTTTACAAAACCGTTTCGGGCCTCATGAGATCCTCCACACTCTCACTCACTCACCCACACAAACCCACATTCACCCACACACCCAAACCCACATTTACTCACCCACTCAGTGACCCACACCCAAACCCACACTCACTCACTCACTCACCCACTCAATTACTCACGCCCAAACCCACACTCACTCACCCACTCAGTGACCCACACCCACACTTACTCCAACTGTGTTTTGACCATTCCAAGTGAGTTAAAGTCGTGTGTAGTGCAGTGGAGATAGCGTCCTCTACTGACCTGTTCTTGCAAACTGATGCTGATCCAGTGCATCTGGAAGACAGGCTTTTAAGTGAGAGAGCATCATTCTTTCAAAATACAGTCTGAAAATCTCAACATTGTGCTTTTATCCTCAGTGTTGGAACCTTATCATTATCTTCCACTGTTAACCCTCCCATCTAAAGTTTCATTCTTAAAAAACAACACAAATACCAGGCTTTTCTGTCCACGGTCACTGTGTGAGGTCTCCAGAACACAGTAAAGCTGCTTGGGGTCTATATGTACTACACCTTAAAAAAAAGAACCCCATAAAAAAAGACCTTAGCAGAACATGGCCATCGCCAAACTTTTCTTAAAAGTTGGCAGCATACAATACAATCATCTAAAATGCACGTCGACAGGACTAATTAAAACACCGGAGTTTAATTATTAGGAAAAGTGTTTTAAGTGTCATCCAAATATTACAATATTATTTAAACAGCTGAAGGTCAGAGTGATCGGCTCTTGTTTGCAGATCAATCACACTTTTTAATTTATCATCATATTCATATGGCATGGAGAACCCCCCCCCCCTATATGATATGATTCATTCATTCATTATCACCCACTTTATCCTCTATTAGGGTCGCGGGGGGGGGGGGGGAGGAGGTTCCCCATGCCCATCCAGGGGAGAACGTCTCGGGCGCTGGGCAGATACACCCAGGACAGGGCGCCAATCTATCACTGGGCACACACTCACTCACACAGACACACTCTATATGGGGCAATTTGGAGAAATTAATTGACTTGATCCATGTTTTTGGACTGTGGTAGGAAACCGGAAAACCCGGAGGAAACCCACGCGGACACGGGGAGAACATGGAAACTCCATCCAGATGGGGATTCGAACCGGGAATCCCTAGCGCTGAGAGGAGAACATGCTAAACACTAAGCCACCGTGCCTGTGAGTGTGTGCCCAGCGATGGATTGGCACCCTGTCCTGGGTCTATCTGCCCAGTGCCCGAGACGCTCTCCCCTGGATGGGCATGGGGAACCCCACCGCGACCCTAATAGAGGATAAAGCGGGAGATAATGAATGAATTAATAAAAAGCTATAGTAAATTTCCCAGAGCAGTATTGAAGTCCATGTCGGTTTGAGAGACTTTAGCGCCATCTGCTGTTTGACAACGCAATTCTGAAAACAAAATAGCTGTTTTAAAATGACGTAACAAAGCCTTCAAAAAGCACCAGGCTTGGTTCTTCTGTAAAATCAGTTTTTAATGGAAATTGCTGACAGACATGAATAATGTCCACAGACTGCAGGAGGTGAAGCATCGGGATTAGATCAACAAATCTGAATTAAGAGAAACACGACGAGAGCAGAAAGCATGCAACCTTCTGTTATATATTAACACTGATTTAAAAATAATACACACATAAACCATAGACTCCAAATAATTAAACACAAACTGTGTCGAACAGTGATACAGAACGCTGATTAAATATTCACAAAATGTACATCTGAAGAACATAAAGGGAATTAATCAAATGAATTTCTCTAAAACTAATCAAGAAGCAAGAAACCTTGCACTGTGAATGAAGTGGAGTGTGATGGGAACGTTACACGTCTGCATATGAAACACTGTGTGGTTTTCTTAATTAAAATCTGCATATTAAATACAGCGGAGTCCAAAAGTATGAGCCCGCATATCAGCAAGTAACCCAACAGAAGGTGAATTCACTCATTTGCATATTTAAATGAATGAAATGCTGGTTTTGGAAAACAAGATCAAAAGAAAGCTGATTTAAAAAAATTCAACTCTAATAATGATCACAAATGTGATTAAAAACGAGATGGTAAAAAAATAAAAATAAATCAGTCACTTAATGCTTTGAAACATTTCCAGGATTTTTAAAGTACAGTTCGTCACAAATTAAATTTAGAATTAGCATCCAGAAATCAACAACACAAGATTAGTAACCACATAAGATTAGCGCCCTCTAGTGCCCTGTGATCTATAAAAGCCGAACTACAGTTTTATTTTCTGCAACCTTGCAATGATTGGAGGAGCAGCAGTTAGTGCTTCCGCCTCACAGCAAGAAGGTTCTGGGTTCGATTCCCAGTGAAGTGAACACAGATTCTTTCTGTGTGGAGTCTGCATGTCCTCCCTGTGTCTGAGGGGGTTTCTAAAGAGACTGGAAGACCCACTCTGTGGAACATCAGAGACAGAGATCGTCCGGGTCATAAGGACGCAGCAGTGCACTGGTTCTGGTTCCAAGTTCCGGTAAATAAGAGGGGTTGCTTTAGGAAGGGCATGTGGTATAAACCTGTACCAAGTCATTATGTGGATGTTCCTCCATGTAGCACCCCCTAGTGGGAAGAAGAAGATGATTCATGCAATGATGCTGACTGTTCCACACAGAAAGAGAGGGGTACATTACAACGGGATGTTGAGGAATCAAACAGAGAACCTTCAGACCTGTCGACAATGCAGCAGATTAAGAGTTAATGCATAACAATAAAGAAACCTGAACAGATTCCTTTGAAATCAGAACCCATAATTCATAAAGAATCCTCTGAACTGCCCCTGGGGAACATGTGTGATCATCAGGCGGAGTGTTAAAAAAAAAAAAAACACATCATGTGAAGCACGGTGGTGGAGGGGTCAGATACAGAGCCTCCATCTCAGGCTCAGCAGCCACAGGACGAAAGAACTCTGCAGCTCTCAGACCCGCATGACAAAACCCTTCTTTTATTTTTATTTCAGCACAAGAGCACAGAAACGTTAAGGTTCTCATGAATGACAAGCAAGAACAGAGACAGACAGCACATCACCATTAAAAACTTTCTTTAGAACGTCCTAGCAAATGTTCACTGACATGACGAATGGCTCCAGTGGAATTATAACGAACGCAAAGCCGAGCGGTCGCATTAAACTAATTATATTAAAGTGAAAACAAAGTGCCGTCTGCATTACAGTGCTGACGTGGACAGTGGGCTTTCAGTCACATCCACTTCTCGATTTTCAGAGTTTTGGACGTTGTGCGTGTCGGAGACACACGAGGACAGTTCGTAAGGACATGGACTTCACATGCACATGGGTTTGGGAAGCGGACAGGTCATTCGGTAGAACACGGATCACTCAGACGGACAAATCAGAACACTGATCCAATTTTAACGATTCGTAGACCTTAAAGCCAACAGCCTGATATTATCATAATTATTATTATTATTATTAGTATTAATGCATTAACACTTTAATTAAGATCTGATTTTACTAGAATCCAAATTCTAAGAAGAATTTGAAAATAAAGTCTTTGAATTGGAACATTACAGATACACACAAATCATATGATCATACACACTTCATTTCTGAATTCAGTTGTCGTTTAGACTCACAGTATAAACCCCGGCGTCCAGCCACGCACTTTGGACAACTGTATGCACTTAACTCTGTGGGAACAGTTTGGGGAAGGCCCTGTACCGTTCCAGCGGGCCACAAATCCGGGTCCATGTAGGCCTGGATAAAGAAATCATGATGTGAAGGAACCTAAGCTCACAAGACTCATCCCACAAGTTTGGGATGAATTAGAATGGAGATTGTGAGCCGCACATCAGTGCCCCACATCGGGATGAACGGGCATGAACTTTCACAAGCCACCCCAGAAAAATAGCTCTGGAACTTAGAAGAGAAAGTCATTAGTGCGTGTGAGTTCTCATGCTTTGGAGCAGACAGCATTTAAAGGCGCGTATTGTTTATATTTAAGGAAATGTTCCGTCGGTGACGTTTCAGCACGGGGGCGCATACGGATGCCCCCTTTCGGGTTAAACTGAAGTCCAAATCACAGGTTTTTTAGGGTCCACACGACAAAACGCGGCTCGGAAAATCATATTAATTATTAAGTACAGATTTGACGCGAAGAGCAATAAATTATATTTAGAACTTTTGCATTTGACCTTTTTATTTTGTCCAGGAATGTTGAGTGTGATCGGTTTACTGTGACGGGATGAAGCGACCTACATCTATAGTATTATTTACACACACACACACACACACACACACACACACACACACACACACACAGGCATCGTTTAACATTAATCCATCATAATAAATCACAATTCCAAATGCAGACGGTATGGAAGACGCTATCAGTGTCCTGCTTCGATTAATTACAGTACTGTAGAATGAGCTCTAAGGCACGCAGGCGGATAGACGGATAGAGACGCGCCCCCTGCTGGCGGCGCACGAAGGAGGGTCTGACTGTACAGTGACGTCCTGAAGGTTTTGGATGCTAAGAAGAGCACGCAGTGCATCAGCCCTAATTAGTGAGCAAGTGAAGGAATTTGATTCGGAAGCAAGACACTTCATACAGCTGGTCAGTTCCCGAGTCGTCTGTGGAAACGACCCAGGAGTCAAATGGACGTCGAGCGACTCGCGCACACACACACACACTTACACACTTACACACTCACTGGTGAACACACACTCGTTGTTCGAGTGCCGATGCTGTGGGTTCTGGGTTCAGTTGGAATGCATCATTATTGTTAACAGTCGTGATTTCCTGAAACAGACTGAAAAGGACACAGGGTGATGCGGTCTCTCGCTCGGAACGCCTCTCGCACGCCTCTCGCACGCCTCTCGCACCTCAAACTTCATACAAAAATAAAATCTTTGTCCACCTCCTCGCCAGAATCCACAGACTTGCCGCTGTGACTCGAGTCGGCTGATTTGTCCTTGGCCTTTGACCCGTTCTCGTTGGCGCCCTGCTGGACGGAGCCTGAGGACAGATCTGTGGACAGAGTGCAGAACTTAGAACTTTAAGAACAAAGAGCTGCAAAGACGACACCATGACAACTTAAAATGTAAAACTGAATCAAAATAACAGAGGAATGGAGAAAGAAACAGCGCAATGAGACATGATGCAGAAAAAAAAAAAAAAAGACGTATGAATCTAACCAGACGGGGACGTCTCGCCTTCCCGCTCGCCGTCCTCCTCCGGCGGACCGTGCTCTGCGGGTTTCTCCACCTCGGGTTTAAATACACTAATGTCTCCAGGTGCCTCCACTGCAGAGAGGAGCAGCAAGCTGTTTACAGCCTTAATCACACATCACACTCCTGAAGCTTCACACTGCGGCAGCACAGCAGCTCATTCACACTCACTGCGTCCTCAGTCTCGCTGAATTCGCTCAATTTGTAATTTTATTAATTAATGAGTTTAATTAATGAGTGATGATGTGTATGATAAATATAAAACATGACCTGCAGGGCAGCGTCAGGGTTAGAGCTTCAGCCATTTACGGAACTTATTTCTCAGTCCATTGAATCTACGGTACAAACCAGTTACCATTACTGAGACAAGCGAGGACAATCCACCTGAACATCTGCAAACCATAAGCAGACGGTTCTATCAGTCAGTACGGGTGGAATACCCCGGTCTCACGGACTCACTGCTGGCTGTATCATCCTCACCACGGATGCGAGAAAAGACACAACCTTATTTACCCTATCAAATACGGAGAACTTTGAGTACTTACTAGTAATTATAAAGCGTCCTTAAATCTGATTGGTTGAGCCGTTTGTCCAGCCGTGACATCATTGAAGATAATACACACCTTTAATCGCTTCACATTCATATCAATGCGTGATCTACATTATTTTCCCGATCAGCACCGAGTCTTCAGCATCCCTTTTTTTAATAAAGTCTGTTCTGTAATTTGGCCACTAGATGATTAATACAGAAACCGGAATCCTGTTACTCTAAAACCGGACTAGGTTACATCTTGGAAGAGCAATTATTAATGATTTTGTTTTCAATAACTGCATTACTGAATCAAAGCCCTTTTTTATTATAGTGTGTTTGAAAGTGTTTTATTAAAGTAATAAGGCACTAGAAGTTGTATATTATTGAAAATAAATTGCAGTAAAGTTGCACCTCCGTGATGTATTTATAATAATAAATGTCCTTTATTAAACTGCACAGACACCGGCTTGTAATCAGACAAACGTTTTGTGCTGAACTCATTTCTTTTCTTCAAACTAAACTAAAGATCTTACAAAGCTTTTCTTATAGCTTGTATGTGCTTGTGTAAGTAGAGTTAAGCTGAATCGATGAGACTATTATCTCAAAACTGTCCAATATATAAATTAAACCCGATAACAGACCCGGTTTAAACTTGGCTGACTGACATTCTCTACATGGAGGTGTTTGTGGGGTGTTTTATGGTGTTTTATGACACGTCCAAAGACAACAACATAAACACTGAAGTGATGGAAATGAACTTAAAACACAACAGACGTGAAAACCATGAAGGTAAAAAATAAGCCACTGTGATTAAAGGCTTTAGCGTCCTACCGTCCTGAGAGAGGTTCTTGGATCCTGAATTGCTCTGCGGAGGACTGCAGGGGCCGTCTTTGTCCCAGGGCCCCTTCCGGACCGCAGCCGGAGCCTTATTACCTCCAACGGGAGATTCTGAGCCCTCATCTACGAAGAAGCCATCCACCAGAACAGAGCTGGTGTTAATTACAACTGTACAAATGAACTGGAGCACATTTAATGAGTTTTAATTATTAATTAACATGTCAGTTTAAGTAGCGGGGCGCAAACCTATAGGTTTTGGATTATTTCATTATCGTCAGGTTAGTGATGACTAGGATTGTGTCTCTGCAGAAAGTCTCCAACATTCAATCAGACTCTAATCCTCTCTATAAAGAAATTTTATTTGAAAGTATAAAAAACTATTTATAAAAAAATAACAAACAAAAAATGTAATTAAAAATATTAAAAATATTTAAAAATATATAGTGGCACGGTGTCACTTAGTGGTTTAGCATGTTCTCCTCTCAGTGCTAGTGATTCCCGGTTCGAATCCCCATCTGGGTGGAGTTTGCATGTTCTCCCCGTGTCTGCGTGGGTTTCCTCTGGGTTCTCCGGTTTCCTCTCACAGTCCAAAAAACATGGATCAAGTCAATTGAATTCTCCAAATTGCCCCATATAGAGTGTGTGTGTGTGAGTGAGTGTGTGCCCAGCGATGAATTTGCGCCCTGTCCTGGGTGCCCGAAACGTTCTCCTTTGAATGGGCATGGGGAACCCCCCCCCGCGACCCTAACAGAGGATAAAGTAAGAGATAATGAATGAATAAAAATATATATTTTGTGCACATATTTGATATAAGCCCTGTAGGATGATGTCACCACAGTCGCATCTCTGGAATAAATGAATGTAGACGAATCGGGTACCGATGCTGCGGGTGCTGCTGGTACGCGGTTTCTGAGGAATCGCCGGCCGGGCACCCAGGCTCGGTTTGGCGCTCTGTATCGGAGGTTTGGGGCTCGTAGGGTTGGGTCCGGAGCCTTTGGTCCTTGGTGCTGCCTCAGGTTTATGATCCCCCCCCATCCGCATCATCCTCTCAGAGAGAGTTCCGCTGCCACTGACCTCAGACCTGTTCTGACCTGAAGAAACGACATTTCAGCTTAAAACGGGCCTGCAACTCTACACATGGTCCACGGTGCTACTGTGCATTAAGATAAAAACCATTTAATAACATGTGCAGTAATCCAAACAAGCTGTTTTATGACATCCACCTCCTTCTGCATGTTATCAGCTCCACCAGTCATACAGACAACATTCTGTAGTCCATCTGTTTCTTTAGTATTTTCTTTGATAATTATCTGATGGATACTTCTTTTGAACATTTCAATGTCACTGCTGACTGAAGGGGCCACCAAACAAACCTGTGCCTCCACCTGCCTCCTCTCTGCAGCATCCTGTATCACTGATGGAGGATTAGAGGACGGAGAACACACACTGTGCAGCATCACATGACCCAATGTCTCTGATTCCACATCCATAAGGTGGAGCAATTAGATGGAGTGTCATAGAGTGTACACTCTGAACTCCAGCAACACACACTCACACACCTGCACCACCATGTCAGTGCTACTGCAGTACTGAGCATCATCCACCACCCTAATAACACCCGCTCTGTGGGTCCTGATCATCAGAGAACCAGATGGACTACATTTTATTTTAAAGAAATGAAAACTGCTCACATGACGGAGATGCGTCCGGCTTCTCTGGACTGGATGAGGAATCAGAGATCTGTAAATTAAAAAAACATATTTATTATTTACTTTTTTAAAAAATACAAAAAAAAGGTAGAAAACGATGCAGCTGGAACCATCTGTAATGCAGCTTTATAAACCTCAGGTCCCAACAGTAGGTCATGTGGTCAGGTGGATGCATGGCGTGCCAAAAGTAACACCACCAACACCACAATATAAACCTGCTCCACTCATCATCCATGTTCTCAGTTCCACTTCCTGTAAAGATGGACTTTGTAGTTCTCCAATTCCAGACTGTAGTCCATCTGTTTTTGTTCTACAGAACATACTGTGTACTCTGTTCTAATGCTCAGAACCCCAATAGTACCACCACAGAGCAGGGGGTATTGGGTGGGTGCATTAGTCCTATCCCAGCAGTGTCACTGAGGTGGAGAAATGAAACTGCACTAACACCCCCTCACCACATCAGTGTCACTGCAGAACTGACATTAAACAATCCACCACCCAAATGATACCTGTCCTGTGATGCTCCTGACCAACAGAGAACCAACAAAAATGACACAGATGGACTACAGTCTGTAATTATAAAACTACAAAGTCCATCTGTATGATGAGTGGAGGACTGAGCAAGAAGGCGGCGTGTCCAAACGTTTGACTCCCCAAAACATCCACCTTGTACAGTCCCTCTAATAAACGTATCCCTCCATCCACATCTTTGTTTACGACGATACGAGATTACGAATCTGACAGCATCCTTAAAAACGTACCAGCCACAGGGTTCAGTGTGGAACCATCCGTCCCGAGCGCAGACCGAGGACGCAGTGCTGGCACACAGCCAGATGGAGGTTTAGTGTATTTAATGGTTTAGTGTATCAGTGAGGACCTTTTCCGCTGACGCAGCGAGGTGCTCTGTCCGCTATCGATTGTAATATTCAATAAAAGTTTAATATTAATAGGAAGCTGTGTTAGTGCAGCACCGCGGTGCGTTAACCGCGTTAACATCACAGCTCCACCGCCGTCTGTAACCGCCGTACTGCTTTTAGGACAAACACAGCTCCATGGGGTGCAGGGAGAAGACACATGTGTGTGAAGTTAGCATGTTCTCCACATGCCTGTTTGGATTCCCCCCAGCTCGGGTCCAAAAGCAGGACGGTGGGTTCATTTGAGGTGCTAGATTAAGCCTTGCAGTGTATTAGTGGAACGGTCTGAGGTATTGACCCCATCGGTTGCCCCATTCATGCAGGTATAGGTTCCAGGGTGTGGTCTCTCAGGGTGTGGTAGGGTGGTAAATCCACCAAAGTTGGACCCTGAAGCCTCATGGCAGCGGGGTGCCCGGTCTGTACTCTGACCTCAAACTTTCATTTGGGACGCTTATATGTCGAGATTGTCTTCAAAATGACGTCATGTAACGTAAAGGACGCTGAAAAAGGATGAAACTGACTGCAGTTTTAACCATCAGTCACATGATGGCGCCATTGCGCCACTTGTGTTTAGTCCATCCATCCATCCATTATCTCCCGCTTTATCCTCTATTAGGGTCGGGGGGGGCGTCTCGGGCGCTGGGCAGACACACCCAGGACAGGGCGCCAATCCATCACTGGGCACACACTCACTCACACAGACACACTCTATATGGGGCAATTTGGAGAACTCAATTGACTTGATCCATGTTTTTGGACTGGAGGACTGGGGATTCGAACTGGGAGTCCCTAGTGCTGAGAGGAGAACATGCTAAACCACTAAGCTACAGTGCCGCCCCTTTTGTTTAGTAATTTGGGCAGCATTATTGGACATTCACACCTTTTGAAGAACCAGCATGATTCTGATCTCGTACCTTGGCTCTCCTCTCCTGCTTGGCCTTCATTTCGGCGAGGAGACCGGATCCGATCACCTGGACGCCGCAGTCTGGGGTCTTCGGGTCCTCAGAGCTGCTGCTGTGCTCGGAACCCTGCGACCTGGCCTTGGGGGAGGTGGGTTCCTCCGCCGGCTGAGGGGCAGGGACAGGCGAGGCGGCGGGGGGAGGCGGGTTCTTCTCCTTGTCCTTCTCGGATTTGTTGGAACGGGACTTGATGAGGTTGAGGAATCCGCCTTTGCGAGACTCGCGCTTCTTTTCTCCGTCCTGAGAATCGGAGGCCCTCAACGTCGCACGTCTGCGAAGGAAACGCGACACGGGACCGTAAGCAAGTCACTTCAGCCACTTTCCCAAAAGTAGAAGCGCGCGAAAGGTGCTGACTTGTCCATTTTTGTGACTCTTTTAGAGAAGAACTCGTCCACTCCCTCATCCACCCGTCCTGCCAGACCATTCTGCTCTCCATCCTGAGACGACGTGCTGCACACCTGATGCTGCAGAAAATAAAAACCAGCATCTCTGAGACGGTTTACATTTAAACGTCCAAAAAGCTGCGGAGGACATGGAAGACACTCACAGGAAACCTGCTCAGATGCGTCTTTTTGTTCCTCTTGGGCCGCAGTTTGGTGTAATGCTGAAGTTTCTTGGCCTCCTCAGACGGTAGTTCCGCCATGGTCCCGGAGGGCTTCTTCTCCGGTTTGGGAGGAGGTGAAGGTTCTTCGATGTGGATCGGGACGTCCTCTAGAGCCTTGTCCAGGTCAAACTCCATCTCTGATACGCAGAAGAACTTCAGTGATGCGGTTTTTAATAAAATCATCCGTGAAATTGATCAGTAGAAAGAGAAGCGGACAGACCTCGAACCTGAAGAACTACAACATGAAAACATCAACACACGTAACACTCACCGAAAGCTCGGGACACCGGCCTCAACATCCGGTTATGAATGCTCTTCCTTTTCGACTTGGGGGTCATCTAAAAAAATCACAAAATGACCTAAATCAAGCAGGTAAACATCAAAGGCCTTGATCTTTTTATTGTTGATATTTTGTTTTATATTTTATTTTTATTGTTGATACCCTGCAGCTCTAACAATCAGAAATATTTAATACAAATAATAATATTTCTAAATAATAAAAAATAATGGAAATGAAGAAAAACTGAAGAGGGAATTTAAAATGTTATTTTATTATGCATAAAAATAAGACAAATGTTCACATGATAATATAAATATATATATATGGTATAATATTATATCTACTGTACATATTTGTAAAATGGGTAGTTCCAAATCTAAAATCTGATTGGCTGAGTCGCTTGTCCAGCCGTGACATCATTAACAGTAACACACACCTCTGAGCGCATCAGTGCGTGATCTACACTAGATAATTTGACTGTTGTTAATAAACTGCATTCTGTAATTTGTCCGATAGATGGCAGTATTTGGTTGTTAGAGAAACCTGAACCCTGTTACTCAATGGTAAAATGTATTGTGGATTACGTTGTGGAAGACTAGAGTATCAATAATTTTGGTTATAAATCACAGGAGAGTGGTGTAACACCTTATTCATTCATTCATTCATTATCTCCCGCTTTATCCTCTATTAGGGACGCGGTGGGGAGAACGTCTCGGGTGCTGGGCAGATACACCCAGGACAGGGCGCCAATCCATCGCTGGACACACACTCACTCACACAGACACACTCTATATTGGACAATTTTGAGAATTCAATTGACTTGATCCATGTTTTTGGACTGTGGGAGGAAACCCACGCAGACACGGGGAGAACATGGAAACTACATCCAGATGGGGATTCGAACCGGGAATCCCTAGCGCTAAGAGGCGATCGAGCTAAACCACTAAGCCACCGTGCCGCCCACAGCTTATTCATAATAATTTTATTTATTATGGAATAATAAATTAAATTATCATGTCATTTATTCAGAATAATGCGCCACCTTAAAGCAATGTTATTGCCTTAACATACATACACATATGCACGTATACACACACACACACACACACACACACACACACTTTATAATAGTCAGTCAATAATCTATAATGTATAAATCAATTAAAACTGTTTAACAGTTAATAATACAGAAACTAACAGGGTGTACTGAATGTAGATGACAACATGATTAGAGCATGTCTGTGGTGATGCAGCGTGGATGCAGGGGTGAGGGAGCATCGCATTAATCTATAAACACAGTCAGTGTTCACACACACAATTACATTAAGGGCAGCAGGAGCCGGCGTCGCCCCCATCAGCCCACAGAGGGGAAAAGTGGGAGCGTAATCACTTCAGCGCTGCAGCAAGAGGGCAGAGTGGAAAAGAAAGAGATAGCGATGCTGGTGTGTGACAGGGAGGAGGGTCGGGACAAGTCTCTTTTGTGCCTCCGAGGGAGGGGGGGGGTAGCGAAAGAGATCGGGGAGGGGCAGCATGTACTTACACTGGTGCAGCACAGAGTCTCCATGAAGCAAATAATAAAAATCAAAAGAGGAAAAGGAAGGAAGAAAAGCAGAGAGAAGAGACGTAAGAAGCTTAGAGGATCCAAAGAAGAGAACGGATGTAGAAAGAGAGGAAAGCGCACAGCGGAGACCCGGCTCAGCGACCCGGAGGACCCCACGTCTAAAGAACGTCCAATCGGCAAAATTATAATCAGGGATGAGGATGATGCACATTAAAAAAAACATCATCAGGCATCTGGTTTCACGCCGCCTGCTTTTTAAAGCATTTAGAATGAACAGAAACGATGCTTTTAAATACGGACTTAATAATCATGTCTTGCGTTATTCGTTACGTATTTTAATGTCTCATATGTTTGATCTTTAAATAAAATATATAAAATTTTTAACCTCTTTTTTTTTTAATGCTTCTCACTCTGGGAGGCGGCACGCTGGCTTAGGGATTAGCACGTTCGCCTCTCAGCACTCAGCATAGTTTGCATGTTCTCCCCGTGTCCGCGTGGGTTTCCTCCAGGTTCTCCGGTTTCCTCCCACAGTCCAAAAACATGGATCAAGGTTAATTGAATTCTCCAAATTGCCCCATATAGAGTGTGTTTGTGTGTGTGTAAGTGAGTGTGTACCCAGTGATAGATTTGTGCCCGGTCCTGGGTGTATCTGGGTGTATGTGTGTGATACATAATAGGGCAGATATATAAAATAATTAAATATAGGGCTTATATATAGTAGCATGTTCTCCTCTCAGGGCTAGGGATTCCCGGTTCGAATCCCAGTCTGGGAGGAGTTTCCATGTCCTCCCCGTGTCCACGTGGGTTTTCTCCCACAGTCTACAAACTCATGGATCAAGGTAAATTGAATTCTCCAAATTGCCCCATATAGAGTGTGTTTGTATAAGTCTGTGTCTGCCCAGCAACAGATTGGCGTCCCGTCCTGGGTGTATTTGCCCAGCGCCTGAAACGTTCTCCCCTGGATGGGCATGGGGAACCCCCCCGCGACCCTAATAGAGGATAAAGCGGAAGATAATGGATGGATGGGGTCTCACTCGGAGCAAACTGACAGAACTTTGAAATCAGTCGAAAACCGTCTTGTTCGCTGGTCACGTGCTTCACCTCCACCACACACTGAGATATGTCTTCAGTGTAATAATAACAAGCATAACAAGCAGAAGATAGACTGTTGGCAGGGTGTGAGATTGGACCCTGAGCATCAAAGGATTTATTGTTTCGAGGTCATTTCCAGATAAAGGTGCGTGCTGACCTCTGATCTAATGGACGCTCATGCATGAATTCGGGAGGATGAAGCAGAAACCCACCATGCAGGACTCCAGATCGTCCAGCCGCTCGGCCTCCAGGAGCTCCATGGTGCTCCGCTTGGAGCTCTTCACTTCGGCGACGTCCAGATCCGGAGACTCCTGCTGCACCAGGGGGCGTCCTTTCCTCACCAGGTGCTCCGCCTGGGGTCAAACGGCATTCGACTGAATCAGCAGGCAATTAAGCCCGAGGTGTCGTATTTTTTGGGGCCTCGCAGGACCAGGACTCACCAGGACATTTTGAGAGCTGGAGAGCGCTTCCAGAATCTCATCCACAATGCGATCCGAGAGGAACGAAGCCAAGCTCAGCTTCACCTCACTGAGTGAAGAAAGAAGAATCAAAATAAAGCAGCATGAGCTTCAGCATGAGCTTCAGCATGAGCTTCAGCATGAGCTTCAGCATGAGCGCAGGGATTACAATTAAAGAATTTGGATTAAAGAGACCCGCAGCTCCGGGCGTCAGATGTAAAATAGAGAGATGAACTAAACGTCAGAGAGCAGCGAGAAAAAAAAAAAGTCATCACAGACACAGCGGGGAGTGGGGCATTTAGCATCAGAATTCTTCATCAAGGTGCCAATTTAATCACTGTGGTATGAATGGGAACAACTGACGACTTAAAACGTCAACATCATACCACTTTTATTCGCAAGATAATAGAAGCATCAATAGAGCTTTAAAAAGAACTTATAAATGAACAACAATCATTTTTATTTTACTGTCCATGACGCCGTGTGGACTAAACCTGTTGGGACACTCGTCCACTTGTCATAGTCGATAAATTCAGACTTTCATTTCTTTTTGGACAGAAACACCTCGCTGAAAAACCCTTTTATACAAAGCAAGGAAATTCATTCATTCTTTATCTTCCACTTTATCCTCTATTAGGATCGCGGGGGGGGGGGGGGGTGTGCTGGGCAGATACACCCAGGACAGGACGCCAATCTACCGCTGGGTACACGCTCACTCACACAGACACACTCTATATGGGGCAATTTGGAGAACTCAATTGACTTGATCCATGTTTTTGGACTGTGGGAGGAAACCGGAGAACCCGGAGGAAACCCACGCGGACACGGGGAGAACATTAAAACTCCACCCAGATGGGGATTCGAACTGGGAATCCCCAGCGCTGAGAGGAGAACGTTCTAAACCACTAAGCCACCGTGCCGCCCTAAAGAAATTGTATTTAAAAAAAAAAAATTAATTAAAAAGTGTAAACATACATACGCATGTTTAACGAATTTAAGGGCATTTTTTAAAGGATTTTTTAAAGGGGGAACACAACTTGGTCCCAACTGGGAATTAAACTGCTGTGAGGTGGTAGTGCTATTTACAATGATTTCATTATTTTTCATTATCAGTATCAGTGTAAAGTGTTCAAGTGAGACACAGTCCTCGTCTCTGTTGTCTCCTGGTCTCTGACCTGATCTTGTTGATGATGTCGATGCCTGATTGCTCAAGCAGGGTGTTCTTGACAAAACTGCGTGGAACCGTTATCTTGCCCGTGCTGGCCTTTATCAGCTCCTGCCGCAGGTTGGTCTTCCGCAGAACGTTGGGACAAAGACCTTCTGCTGCATCCACCATGGACACCAGAAGAGACTAGAGAATCAAGAGGAGATACTTTCATTAACAACCCACAAACTTGAATTAGACCGCTGACAGGTTTAATATAACTTTAATATGAAAATGTAGATCAGTACTGCTGATTTTACAGGAAACCTTTTTTTTGGTAAAACTTAATAAACAATTAAAAAATTATTTTCTAAATTTGACTAAACACTAAATAATAAAAATATAAAACGTCATTTATTTTGTATTGGTCACATTTCCCCTTCACAATACGTTAACCAGCTGTACACCAGGGGTTCTCAATATTTTTGAACAAAACTTTGGTTGATTAAATTTTGTTGATTAGCCAAAATCTGTGATCCAAGATCTGTGGAGACAGAAGCTGAGAACTCTTCTGAATCCCACTATTTCTCCAGAGTCTTGTTACAAAATTGAAATTTAGTTGCTTTCTGGTTTTTTGCTGGTTGGTCGACTGAAAGTCACGCCAATTCTTTTAAAACAATAAAAATCATTCGAATATTAGCCAGTTGCTAAAAATAAATTCAGGTACAATATTTACATGCACACTGATTACTTTATATTTCTATATCTCTTTTAATAATATTGGAATAATTAAAAATTCTTTTATATCTTTATATTTAAATGTGAACACAGTAAATGACGCACACTATTCTAAACTCTATCGTTTTGTTATGGAGAGCGTTCTCTGTATGGATGGCACCCGAAACGTCCGATGAATTTACACATTATTTTTCTTTGATATTTATTTTCGCCTTTGAAGTTCCTCTGACGCTGAGTCTCTCTCTCAATTTCTTTAACAATGGAGTCCACCGTCCAGCTTTTTCACCCCTGTGAATCCCTTTAACACCCTTTTGTGCTCCTCCACACACTGAAGCGTTTATACTCGGTGCAGGTTCAGCGAGTCGGGTCTGATAAAAATGCTAAAATATGCAGGGGGGGAAATGAAACCCCCTGTGAAGCCGCCTGGCTGTGTCGGGGTTTAAACGGGAAGCCTGCGAGCGCCGGCTACAGAATACGTTTCAATCCGGCGGCTGGTCAGCGGCTCAACTGGACGGCATTCAAAATGCATTCTGCTTCAACGCTGAGAATATCTGCGCATATGAAATGTACAGCAGCCCCAATAAAGAGCCGGGTGAGTTCATCTGAACGTCTACATCATTAGCACAAGTGTGTTTATATTATAATTATATTAGAAGCAATGCGGGTTTGAATGCCTTGGTTGGTACACATATTATAAGCTGATGTCACATTTCATTGCAACATTATAAAATTTGTAGCATAATATATAGTATATTTAATGGGAAACCGGAGAACCCGGAGGAAACCCACGCGGACACGGGGAGAACATGGAAACTCCACCCACATGGGGATTCGAACCGGGAATCCCTAGAGCTGAGAGGCGAACGAGCTAAACCACTAAGCCACCGTGCTGCTGAATACATTACTTAGTAATTAAAAAAATAATAATGTTATTGTTATGGGTGGCGCAGTGGTTTAGCATGTTCTCCTCTCAGTCTCCCAGTCTGGGGGGAGTTTCCATGTTCTCCCCGTGTCCACGTGGGTTTCCTCCCACAGTCCAAAAACATGGTTCAAGGTAAATTGAACGCTCCAAATTGCCCCATATTGTGTTGTGTGTGTTTGTGTGTGTGTCACTTTTTTTTTTTCTTCGGGCTCTTTGCGATATCTTAAACCTTTTTACCTGAAGCTGTTCATCCATCACCTGAGCCACCTCTCCGGCCATGGAGTCCAGCTTCTCCTGAATGGGACCAATAGTGGAACCATTCAGTTCCTCTCGGGACGCAGCGCCCAAGTGGTACAAGTTGGGCAGCAGCTGTGAGGGAACAATTATTCAGAGAGAATAAGAATAATAAAACACTACAAATCATCCACCACCCTAATAATACCTGCTCTGTTGTGGTCATCAGAGAACAGTGTACAGAGGACTAACAGAGTGACACAGATGGACTACAGAATGCAAATGCAGAACTGTCTGATCTCCACTGTCTGATCAGAGGAGATGATTTATTACACAATAAATCGAATTACATGGGACCTGAAATCATCTACCGTTTTGGAGTTCCTCGCATCTTTTATGAGGTTCTCCGCCCTTCTGACGTCCTCCAGAACCACATCCTGTTCCGTGTGCTTTAGAGAGTTCAGGTGGTCCTGCACTTTCACGCATATCCTGTCGATCATCTGCGGAGGGGAGGGTGAACATACAAATCCAAACCTGATCAGGATTTATTTAAAAACATATAAAAAAATTACAATTTGAAACACACAATCTGTATAAGTGTACTCGAAAACATACACATTACATCTACAGGAACCACGCTGTCTTAATTTTGAGGGTTAACTGTGAGAACGTTTGTCCTTTTATTTTTATTTATTTTTATTATATAGCATCTGTGAGGTCAGGCACTGATGCTGGACGAGAAAACCTGTATCACAAACCAAGATAAGATCATGTGAATGTATGTATAAACATAAAATACACTGTTATGTACATAAAACAGTATAACACAACACAAAAAGACTATAAAGACATGATATACACTCTAATTAAACAAGCAAATCTCACACATCCAAACTCCCACAACCACAGCCTCATGACTGTTGCTGTATGTACCGACGTGTACCGACGTGTACCGACGTGTACCGACGTGTATGAAAGTGTATGGATGCAAACGGTGCATGATTTTATACGGCTGAAGGCGAGGGATCGCAGCCATAACAGACTTTGCAACCAAATGACAGTGAAATCATTGGAGATCATGCAGATTATTGCTCCTCACCTGTTGCGTGGTGGTGGTGACGATGCCTTGCTGCAGCCGGTACGCCTGCTCCTGCACGTACTTGCGGGTTTCGTGATTCCTAAACAGGTAGTTCTCCATCTGAGCGAAACAAGCATCTTAAATGAAGTGTCACAGCTGAGATGCGGGGTTCTAAGAGATGCGGCTCTCTGTCAGGCTGACCTTTATCAGAGCATCCTCAGTCTTCTCTGGACTCGCCTTCAGAGCCTGAGAGGCGTCGATGATGGGGATGGGCATGAAGCGGATAGTGAAGTTCCTGAAGGAGGAGAAGAACATTCAACAAGCAATCCCTGCACCTCCAATCAATCTACTGAACACACAGATCATCCTGGTTCCACAGGGTCCATGTTCTCCCCGTATACACCTGGGTTTCCTCCGGGTTCTCCCACAGTCCAAAAACATGGATCAAGGTCAACTGAATTCCCCAAATTGCCCCATATAGAATGTGTTTGTGTCTGTGTGAGTGATTTTTGCACCCATTGACACCCTGTCCTGGGTGTATCTGCCCAGCGTCTGAAATGTTCTCCCTTGGATGGGCATGGGGGGAAACCCCCCCCCTTCCCCGCATGACCCTAGTAGAGGATAAAGTGGAAGATAATGGATGGATGGATATAGTTACATTTATAAAACCCACTTACTTATTTTATATTTAAACCCTGTTGGTACCCGGTGCAGATACGGTGCATGTTTTGGGAGATGTTGTGTGGATGAACATCAGGTTCCCAAAACGGCTATGAGTGTGTTTGTTTACACAAACACTTTAGATTTGATGCTGGTATCGATGTTAATGATTCAACAAAACGCCATTAATCAAAGCCAGGAGCGCAGGAAAGAGAGAGAGAGAGAAAGAGAGAGAGAGAGCAAGCTCTAGTGTGGAGAAGAGGGTGAAGTGAGAGAGCAAGAAGGAGAAGGAGGGCGAGAGATAAAAAAAACCCCATAGGAATGTGATACCCGTCAGTGAGTGTGTGTATGTGTGTGTGAGTGTGTGTGTGTGTGTGTGTGTGTGTGTGTGTGTGTGTGTGTGTGTGTGTGTGTGTGTGTGTGTGTGTGTAATCATGGGAAAGGCTTACACTTTGATCTCAGTCATGGGAAATTACCGCCATTATAAAACACAATTGTAAAAGCAAGATTTCTGTCCATGTATTAACAGAGTCAGGAATTCTGCAGCTCATTAAACACCTCGGGGTCGTTTAGCGCTTTACCATCAAGATAATTAATCGATTTAGTGCAGAACCACTCGTCCAACTAGAACTTACCTTTATATACCATAAATAAATAAAATCTTTGTGGAGTCAGATATTTTAATGAATCAAACTTTCCACCGTCTCCGATTTTGTTATTTGGTAACGGGACTTTATTAATACTGTATTAATATTTAAAATTCCTACAGATTAAATATTGATATTAATTAAATATTAAACAAAATATTTCATTTTCCATCCATCCATTATCCTCCACTTTATCCTCTACTATGGTTGCCATGTTTTTGGACTGTGGGAGGAAACCCACGCTGACACGGGGAGGACATGGAAACTCCACCCAGATTGGGATTCGAATTGGGAATCCCTAGTGCCAAGAAGAGAACATGCTAAACACTAAGCTAAGCAAAAGTTTAAAAAAAAAAAAAAAAGAAAAAGAAATCCGTAAACCTTAAAAAGTATTTATAATATTTATATCCATTTGATTCGTTTTTTTCTGTAAGAACAAACTAAAGTTCTGTCGACCGGGATACGTATTTTGTTTATGAATGTTGTCTCGACGCGGTTGAGGCGCTCTTATGATTTATTCATTAATTGATTGTCGGGTACAAAAGGACTCTCCATTTCAAAACCTGTGTTTTTGAACCTCAAAAAAAAGTGTGTGAAGTGTGTGTTTGGGGGGGTTATTAATTAATATATTAATATAACTGGTCCAGTGATCGTTAGATTAGATTTAATTAGGAGGCTCTTCACTCTGAATAATAAATATTTGATTTATTTTTAGTGATATTTAGTTCGCAGTCGTTCATGCTGCTGTGGAACACATTTCATTACGGGGTATTTAACACTTCGGAGGTCAGACGAGTCCCACAGAGCGGCGCCTCCCAACAGGAAAGCGTTCACAACCTCATCATGTCTAAATTATCGTCCTAATTAGTCCTTCCTCTCTCTTTGTTCTCACTTCCATTCTCTACTTTTTCACTTCTATTGCGATATTATATGATGCAACACTCGTTACTTTATATAATTTAATAAATCTCTGCCACTTTACTTATTATTTTCTATTTCATATTTAAATGCTAGTAACACTTAAACCTAAATTTGATTATATTTCATTTTATTCTGCTGCTTTTCAATTTTTTTGAGGCACTGATTATTATTTGTACCTTTATCCTTTTTATTATTATACTATTTCTATAACAATACTATAATATTATACCATAACACTGTAAATGGGGCATTTGTGACTACTGCACGTTCCCCCGGGGCATTAATAAAGGATTGTGATTTTAATTCCACATGTTTTTTTTCTTCTGCTTCTTATTCCCATCATCCTCATCCTGCTCCCACCTTCCCGTCCATATCCCGCCCCCTCAGTCATCCATTTACTTTCAATTTCTTGGTCCTGCCTTTTGTTCCCTTTGTCACAATATCGCTCATCCAGTTTGATGAAACGCCCCACGGTTCGTTATGCAAATGAAGAACATAGTGCGACGCATTCAGACACCGTTACTAATAATGTACATCACAAACACACTCGCTTCATCATCAAGCAAACGACCAGGATCTTTTTTCTCTTTGAATTCCCGAATCTTTAAAGGAATAGATAAATAATAAAAAACATTGAGCCTTGTACGTACTTCTCCAGCGCTGCAGCCACGTCCTGGAGACCTTGAGGACTGACGTTGTTCCTGTCCCAGATGACCGTCCTGGAGAAAAGAAACGAAACAGTGAGAATTGTTTAATTTATTAATTAATCAACTGTTCCCTACCCACCAGCCATTACTGTTACACAACGGCCACCAACCAGCGCAAAGAAAGAGCTTCATTAAAGAAAGGTGTTTACACTTTATAGTGTATTATGTATTATATAAATATCCATCCATCCATAATCGTCCACTTTATTCTCTACTAGGGTTGTGGGGGGGGAGGGGGAGGGGACATTTCGGGCGCTGGGCGGATACACCCAGGACAGGGCGCCACACACTCACTCACACATACACACTCTCTATGAGGCAATTTGGAGAATTCAATTTGGACTGTGGGAGGAAACCGAAGAACCCAGAGGAAACCCACGTGGCCACGGGGAGAACTCCGCCCAGATTGGGATTCGAACCGGGAATCCCTAATGCCGAGAGGAGAACATGCCAACCACTAAGCCACTGTGCCATCCATTATGTATTATATAAATATACCTCATTTAAAATTAAAATCTATACCCAGCCGTCTCCTCCCACTGAGACGCTGGACGGATGCGTGAGGCATTAACAGGAAAACACTTTCCTCTGTGATCTCACCTGAGCTTACTGTTGATCTGAAGAGCTTTGGCAAGCATCTTCGCCCCAAGGTCGCCCATGGCATTGCCGCTGATATCCACCCGCGTGAGGGAGCTGTTACTGCCCAGGGCATTCAGCACAATGCTCAGCTCGGCCTTCAGCTTCGAATCGGCCAGAGATAGAGACGTCAGAGGCTGACAGGAAATAGACGGGAGAGGAAGATATTACAAACACACCAAACCACCAAATAAAACCATTTGAGAATGAGTGTCTTTAAAGGTGCTCACCGACTCTTCCTCTTGGATCATGTGGACAAGGTTGTCGAGAACAGGAGCCAAATTTCTGTCGACATAAAGAACAGTTACAACTTTTACAGGACAAAGCAAACATTCATTCATTCATTATCTCCCGCTTTATCCTCTATTAGGGTCGCGGGGGGGTTCCCCATGCCCATCCAGGGGAGAACGTTTCGGGCGCTGGGCAGACACACCCAGGACAGGGCACCAATCCATCGCTGGGCATACACTCACTCACACAGACACACTCTATATGGGGCAATTTGGAGAACTCATTTGACTTGATCCATGTTTTTGGACTGTGGGAGGAATCCGGAGAACCCGGAGGAAACCCACATGGACACGGGGAGAACATGGAAACTCCACCCAGATGGAACCGGACCGGGAATCCCTAGCGCTGAGAGGAGAACATGCTAAACCACTAAGCCACCGTGCCGTCTGACAAAGACAACAGACAAAACATAAAACCACATACACAAAGTCCCCTGAACAACAGTATCAGCAGTGCAGCATGGCTTCCTACTTATAGGAGAGACCCACGTCCAAATCAATTTTGGTGAATTTTCTCATTGTGGGACAAATAAAGGTTTATCTTATCTTATCTTAACAGGCTTATTGTTATTATTAACAGGCTGATTGTTATTATTAACAGGCTTATTGTGAGCTAGTAAACTTATTAAAATCCTACTCCTGGCAAACAGGGCCAGTAGATTTCCTCAAATTCACTATAAAGCACCTTTGAGACGTCAAACGTAATCATTAATACATTTATAAAACCCGCTCACTTGGACTTGATGTTGTTGAAATTCTTTCCGAGTGACAGGTGGCGGATGGAGCGGTTCTTGGCGAGCCACACCAGCAGGGTGCTCATGTCCGAGTCCAGACCTGAGGGTCACATACAGTTTGTCACACTGTGATGCATTTTATAAAACGGGTTCAGGTCCTGAAGTGCGTTTGTCACATTTGTGAATCAAATTTTTTTTTTTATTATCGTGTGTTTGTAAGTGTTTTGTAAAAGCAATAAGACGCTCGAGGTTGTGTATTATTCTGATTAAATCACTTGCAATGAAATGTGAAATGTTTTGACAATTAAAATTAATTAATAAAAACCAAAATTGAATAGTAAGTTCAAAAAAACCATTAAGGCTCATAATTAACAACTAAATAAATAAAGCAAATGTAGAGTTAGCTCCATTACCATTCGTCACTTTAAAGGGTTTGCATTGAAATATTTCTATATTTAATTTAATTTTATTTTTTTTTACCTATTTGGCACATTTTATTTTCCAGTACAGGCTCATGTCACCGACCGTACGCCGATCTGCACCGTGGCATTAAACTAAACATTAAAAACACTCACCGTTGTCTGAAATATCAAGACTGGAGATGTTGGGTATCTCGGCGATGCAGCCTTCCAGGATCTGAGAGCCTCCAGAGCGCAGCTGAGGAAACGGATAACGCATTCCATCAAACAATTAAGATGAAATATCTGACTCTGAAATTAATAATTTGACGTTTTAATAAAGTAAAAACATTCTTTTGCTGTTTTCTGATGACAGACTGTAATTTATTCATTTACCCTTCAAAGATCAGGTACTATTTGGTTGGTGGAGGATTCCTAGAGCAGCAGTAACACTTACGTGGTGGTGTGTTGTATCAGATACGGCTCATCACACACAATACCACACCATCATCTAAACATTACCTGATCGCTGATGGTCCATAATATTAGAAAATGAAGAAAAATGAAGCTAATATGGTATGTAGAGACACAGGACTACTGTCTATGATTTGTGATTTGGACAATGAAAATACAAATGAGAAGGTGAACTTAATAAAGTGTCTGGTGAGCGTCTGCTGTATATAAATCACTTGCATGTGATAATTATTTAAGCAAAAACGGATACATTTTTCATCAATAACGTATGAAAATATTATTATAAATGTAAAATAATAATGTCTTATGTGCACAGGTTATGTGTACGGGTGTTCGCATGCGGTCACGGGGTCGTCCGTCGTACTTACACAGTGCCCAAGCTTAGGGGAGCATAACAAAAAGAAAAGAAAACAAAAAGCAAGGGGACAAAATAATTTGTAAAGCTTGTTGCAAACAATATATTTATGCAATTTGAAGAGAAATTAAAGAAGCAACATGCGACAGAATGCAAATGAAGAGCACACATTAACTCATTATTAACATTAATGTTAAGGATTATTATTTAGTGAACGGAATAAAACACAGATGTAACAGAGAGAGGCTGAAGAAGAAGCTGTATTTGGACAAAATGACTGGGATACCCTCACATCCATCCAAAACAGCATGGGTGAGTGTTCTGGGGTAGTCATGGGCTTGTGGTTAAGGAACCAGCCTTGTAACCTGAAGGTTCCCGGTTCAATTTCCGGTCCCACCAAGTACTCTGACTGAAGTGCACTTGAGCAAGTCACCCAACCCCAATCGCCCCCTGGGTGCCGTAAGCTCACTTCACTAAAGTCAGCACACATAAAAAGATCAGTAAATTCATTAAAAGGTCGTCAGTGTTTATAATGACTTAATGCAATGCCCCAGCTGAAGTTTGATTTAAGGCTGAACATCGACTTACAGAGATGAACACAAAGAATATTCAAATAAATAAATAATGTAATAGTAATAATAGTAATAATAATAATAATAATAATTATTATTATTGATGGCGTTTGCACCAACCTCACGGAACGAAGATCCTGACCTTATAACGTTTCATTCTAATTCTGAAGCCTATAAAGCCACAGTTTCATTATTCACTGAAACCTAAGAAAACAGTTTTCTGAAGCTCACGCAGAACAGACAAGTCATTGTTCCAATGCATCTCTTGTCCGTTAAGACAGAGATTGGATGGGGAAATCGAGGGGGGGCAGCTTTTCTGTCTGCTAAGCAAACTGACAAACTAATCACTGTGACTATTGATAGTATTGATGCTAATGGGATCAATACGGTCCCTGAGGACGAGGCATTATTCATCCTGCTGTTTAAAGGCAACCAAAAGGGAATTATTTTACAAATAAAACAGGTCTAAGTGGTTTGAAGCCCCCCATCTGGGTGGAGTTTCCATGGTCCCATTGTGTCAGTGTGGGTTTCCTTTGGGTTCTCTGGTTTACTCCCACAGTCCAAAAACATGGACTCAATGTAAATGGGCTGCTCTAAATTGTCCTATATAATTAATGTGTGTCTGTGTATGTAATTATGTGCCCAGCGATAGATTGGCACCCCGTCCTGGGTGTATCTGCCCAGCGCCCGATACGTTCTCTCCTGTGTGGGCATGGGGAAACCCCCCCCCTCCTCCTGTGACCCTAGTAGAGGATAAAGTGGAAGACAATGGATGGATGGATAATGTACAATGACACGTCTGGTATAGAAAAACCTGAGTGCTCATGAGCGGGGGTATTCCAGCCAGCAGACCGGCCCATGCACACAGGGGAACCGAGCAGAGCTCATTTAATGTAATAAAGATGGAGTGTTAGTAAAGAAAACCTACCTACTGTGTGTATCATTTACTGTATGTACTGTTCAGTGCCTCATGATGTTCTGAAAGTCTAGCTCTGATATTAATCTGATGGGCTTGTATTAGAAATCCTTCTCACCTCACAGCAGCTGAGGTCCAGCGCCACCTCTCTGATGCTGGAATTACTGGCGAGGCCGAGCAGAAGGGCTCTAAAGACAGAGGAGAGCATAAAAACATAAGTCCACGGCGGATGCAGTGGGTCGATCACCTTGCAGTAATCTCAGTCAGTGATGACCGGAGTTTAACGTAGCGGGCGATCTGTTATTGCTGCTGTAATAAAACCTGGATTAAGAGCTCAAATAAAAGCATTTAAAGGGATCAGAGATCGGTAAAGGCTAAAAACGTGTCCATTTCAACCTGCAGCAAGCCTTTAATTACATCACTTTACGCCATTTTGCAGACACCTTCAGCCGACATGAGTATCCTGACGCGATGGGTCAGAGAGTGGAGTCAGCCAAGATACAGCCCCCCCACCCCTGATTTAATGAACCCCGCTGACTCGGAGTTTGAACAGCTAAACGATTGCTGATCCATCAGTCTAATCACTGAACTCATCATTAATATCTGAATTAAACACTGATCAAAACCAAGTGTCTTATATAATTAAAAAATGCAATTCCTCATAAGGCACTTTCATATGCTTCTAGGAACTTCAGAAGGGCCACTCAGTGGGACGTTTTAATGTCTGACCATCAATGGCGTTTTTTTCCTCAACTGGAGGATTTAGGAGCAATATATTAATGAATGCAGCATCCAGAACAAAGGACTATTTCTTGCCCCAATCGGGAATTAAAGCCAGAACATCATCAGATGAGAGCACTAACCCCTGCCACTGAGATTAAGGGCAGATTATGTAGCTTTGGTGGTTATGATCGTTCATGTGATTTTGTTTCAGTATCCTTATTTCCACCTTGTAAGTGTGAGTGTGTGTTTGTGTATTTGTGTGTGTTTGTGTCTGTATGTATGTGTGTTTGTGTATTTGTGTGTGTGTGTTTGTGTATTTGTGTATGGGGGGGGGGGGGGGGGGGGGGGGGGGGGGGGGGGGGGGGGGGGGGGGGGGGGGGGGGGGGGGGGGGGGGGGGGGGGGGGGGGGGGGGGGGGGGGGGGGGTGTGTGTGTGTGTGTGTGTGTGTGTGTGTTTGTGTGTGTATGTGTGTGTGTGTGTGTTTTTACTTCAAAGCTTCCGGGGGGAGTTTGGTTCCTGAGATGTTGACGGTGCTGAGGACCATTGCGCTGCTGAAGAACTGCTTGAATGTGGGCGGGACGTCTTTACCTTTCCTAAACACAAAGCACAGCAACAGGATGTCGACCAATGAGACGCACAGAGACAAAAATGCAAATAAGACGACGTTCTGGATGTTTTTTTTATGTTTTGTAATTAGAGACGACCAAACAAAAGCTTGCCCCTCCAGGAGGGAAACCATCACTTGTCAGACACTCACTGTACGGTCTAGAGGGGCAATTTGAGCAGCCCATTCGCTTTGAAACCATGTATTTTGCACTGTGGGAGCAAACCGGAGACCCCCGCGCAGCAACATCAGAAAGCAATGTTCTAACATACCTGAGATTAATAAATTAATAAATCTCATTAATGTTTTAATGAGTGGTTATCAGTGTTGCTTCTCCTGATTGGTTTCGCAGTCGGTGCTGCCTCACACAGAGTGCACACTGGGTAAAAAAAAAGCAGAGTCAGCAGTCCGTCAATGGGCAGACACATGGACCATTTAAATCCCCCCAAACATTTACATTTTGGGACAATTTGGTACCGTGAATTGCTCGCCTTGTATGTTTAAGACCCTAACGGAAACCTAGGCGAACATGGGAAGAACATGCCAACTCCCCACAGAGGACATCTTCTGGAAATCGAAGTCAGCCCACTGTGTCATCGCTGTACTGCAAAGAAACCCGTCATTATGACGAAGGTATCAAAGTCCAGAACTCACCTCGGACATGTTCAGCACCAAGCGACTGCGTTTTATTTATAGCACGTGTCGGTTCAACTTGAGCTGGTAATCAGTAGTTCTAACGCTGAAGCCCTACAGAGCCACACCCTTCCCCCCGGTCATGGATCAGATCATGAGAGCAGCAAACCCAAAATGAAAGGCTTCCTGTCCTTAAAGCTTTGAAGCTTCTGATGCTCTGTTATAAACCATAAGCGATGACGGTCCGATTCCGCTGTTAAATCTTTTACTGCAGTGAAGCAGCACACGTTCCACACCGTGGGGCAGAAGAGCGAACCCACCCCTTTAAAAAACATATAGGGTTACATGGGCCTGTCTGAGATAAACACGAGGACAGAGTTGTGAGGTTATCAGAGTTGGACTTTCAGTTTTTAGTACAGTTTACAGTTTACAGAGTACAGTTTTTATCGCGCTCGTAGACTAATTAAAAAAGGCCATTATTCCTAACGATGCCTCAATAACAGAAGCACTATTAGCATTCAGATCCACAATCAGGAACTGCAGTCTCACATTAAACCATGTTAACAGTGTCAGAATTGACAGAATGAAACTTTAGAACTACAAACTTCATCTAAAAGGTGTACCGAGAGCAAATACTGTATATTTAAAATGGACGAGGGGTGCCACGGTGGCTCAGTGGTTTAGCATGTTCTCCTCTAAGCACTAGGGATTCCCGGTTCGAATCCCCATCTGGGTGGAGTTTCCATGTTCTCCCCGTGTCCGCGCGGGTTTCCTCCGGGTTCTCTGGTTTCCTCCCACAGTCCAAAAACATGGATCAAGTCAATTGAGTTCTCCAAATTGCCCCATATAGAGTGTGTCCGTGTGAGTGAGTGTGGGTGTGAGTGCCCAGTGATAGATTGCCCCCCTGTCCTGGGTCTATCTGCCCAGCGCCCGAAACGTTCTCCCCTGGATGGGCATGGGGAACCCCCCCGCGACCCTAAAAGAGGATAAAGCGGAAGATAATGAATGAATAAAATGGACGACTAAAACAAATAAAAGCTTTACCTGTAAGGAAAGATGCTCTTCGAAATGTTGAGGACAGAAAGATGCTGAATGGATCCTTTCAAGAGGGCAGAACAAAGCTGCAAAATAAATAAAAACACACCAATATTAGACAATAGTGCGTTAAATATAACAATAATAATAATAATAACAATAAAGAGCATTTTTAAAGGATTATTAATTATGCAGGTGAATATATGAATTCAGGGTGGCACGGTGGCTTAGTGGTTTGGCATGTTCTCCTCTCAGCTCTAGGGATTCCCAGTTTGAATCCCCATCTGGATGTAGTTTCCATGTTCTTCCCGTATCTGCGTGGGTTTCCTCCGGGTTCTCCGGTTTCCTCCCACAGTCCAAAAACATGGATCAAGTCAATTGAGTTCTCCAAATTGCCCCATGTAGAGTGTGTCTGTGTGAGTGAGTGTGTGCTCAGCGATGGATTGGCGCCCTGTCCTGGGTCTATCTGCCCAGCCCCCGAAACGTTCTCCCCTGAATGGGCATGGGGAACCCCACCGCGACCCTAATAGAGGATAAAGTGGGAGATAATGAATGAATGAATATATGAATTCAATATTTTATGTTAATTAGATGTCCATCAGCTACGCACTCACTCACCATGTCGAGTGAGCAGTCCGTGTTGGAAAGGTCCAGCGTGCTCAAACTATTTGGCTGACTGAGAAAATTGTAGAAGTGCTGTGCAATAACAAAAAATAAATATATATAAATACAATTTAATTAATAAAGTGAGATTAATACTGTGACTACAACACTGGAAAAGTACAGAACGGCAAAATAATGGCTTTTCTCCTTCTGCCCACTAGAGACCAGCACTCACCGAAAGGTCGTCTCCGCGCAGAAGGTTCCCTGAGAGGTCCAGTTGGCTGAGCGTACTTGGCATGGACTGGTTGGCGCTCAGCGACTGGGCAAGGCTGTTCACCCCTGATCACGTACAAGAACACAACCTGCTTACAGTCCATTACCTCACGCAATATTTACTTTCAAGTAACGTGTTCATACAGCACCATCAAATGTTTGGACACGCCCCCTTCTTGCCCCATTATCTATTTCCTCCACTTATCATATAATGTTTGTAGTTTTACAATTACAGACTGTAGTCCATCTGTTTCTCTGCATTCCCATATATATGAATGAATGAAATAAACGAAATCCACTACACTTTTCATAATAAGTCCCAGCCTCAGGGACGGACATTACCTTTGGGTGATAATGCAGTTCTGGAGAGGTTGAGCTGTTTGAGGCCTTTACGGAGTTTGGCTAACTGTGCACCCAGGATTGCAATTCCTACAGATAAAAAAAAAACAACATGATTTAAACTGTTTGAACATCATCTGAACCCCAGAGATGCAGCAACCATGGAACTAAATAAACCAACTAAATTTAATAATCACGTCTCAATGCATACCGCACATAAAGAACATGCTAATTTATCAGGAACACAGTTTATCTTCATTAATTTTCACATCTAAGTTCACATTTTATTTAGTGTGCTGCAAAATTAGGTCGGCTCATCAGTCACCAGTCAAACATTTCAGATTATTAAAACCTTAACATCCCCATCATGTGAAATCAGACATGATGAAGAAACACAGATACAGTGACAGACAGTGAGCTGGGATGCAGGACAAATGATTCATACCAACCTCTGTCCTCCAACGGGTTGTTAGCAAGGTTTAACGAGTGCAGTCCTGAGTTGGCATTGTGGGCGAGGGCATTTGCCAGCTTCTGTGCAAAGTCCCTGCAGTGGCACAGCAAAACAAAATCAATGAGTGCTCACATTTCAGCACCGTAACTGATCTGTAATCAGAACTAAAGATCCGAATTACAACAGAGGTGACGATACGGTGACAGTGGCATGATACGATATTTTTAAATATCTTAATAAACGTTAATATTGTGATTTTATTATATATATATATATATATATATATATATATATATATATATATATATATATTTACATACATATGTTTGATTATATGCTTTTACACAAAAAAATTAATAATAAATATTGGTAAATAATAAAAATAATACTGGTTCCTCCTTAACTACCGATTTTCTAACTTATCATTTGTAAGTTGCTTTTGAAAAAAAAACATTTAAATGTAAATGAAAGAAATAAATACATTTTGCAATATTTGGTATTAATTTCCTCCTGTTTCTTGTATCTGCAGACACTTTGGACCAAATCAGAGCTGAAGTAACAGCTACGGTTCATTTAATTACCCAGAGTACCCCAAACTAATCAATTAAAACCTGAGTTCATCATCTACTGAACTTGATGCAGTGACATCATCTCACTTCCATCCCCAACAGAATCATTTAAGCAGAAGCTTCGACCTGCATCCGTAAATGAACCTCTTACATTTTGAGTCCTGCGTTGTCCAGGACGAGCTCCTCCAGACGGCTGGATCGCGCCACAACTCGAAGAATCTGATCGCACACATCTGCAGACTTCAGACACACACAACGGGATCAGAACCGGAAGCACGGATCAAATGCAATCAGTAACATAAATGTACATGAATGAATAAAACATATGCAAGTTTTATTCTACTAAATGTACTTACCAGCTTAACTTAAGTTACAGTTAAGATAGATAAATAAATACATTTAAAATAAATTTAAATTAAAATAAAGATGAAAATAAATCGGGTCGCACGGTGTCTTAGTGGTTTAGCACGTTCGCCTCTCAGCACTAGGGATTCCCGGTTCGAATCTCTATCTGGGTGGAGTTTCCATGTTCTCCCCGTGTCTGCGTGGGTTTTCTCCGGGTTCTCTGGTTTCCTCCCACAGTCCAAAAACATGGAACAAGTTAATTGAATTCTCAAAAAAATTGCCCCATATAGTGTGTGTCTGTGTGAGTGAGTGTGTGCCCAGGGATGGATTGGCGCCCTGTCCTGGGTCTATCTGCCCAGCGCCCGAAACGTTCTCCCCGGATGGGAACCCCACCGCGACCCTAATATAGGATAAAGCAGAATAAATGAATGAATGAAAATCCAACAACCAGTTTCCAGCAGAAGCTTACAAACATTACAAAATTTGTAATGATTTTTTGTAGCAGAACTGAACGATCAGTATTAGTGGATGTTTATTTTTCATTTCTGAGTAAAGAACTGCTGTTCACTGAATCTCTCTCTCTCTCTCTTTGCTCCAGCATTCTCATAAACTCCAGAGACTCTGTGAGAAAATCCAAGGAGGTCAGCCATTATAGAAATACTATTCCATCTAGTACCAACAATCATGCCAAGGTCAAATATCAAAGTCTATTTTTTTTGCCCCTCCCTTAAGTTGATATCTACATAATCTAAAGCTTAATGAACTTGTATACCGCATGAATGCCTGATTAGATTATTACATAAATACAGTCCTGTACCGAAACAGGTAGTTCTCTCTGAAAGTACTCGGTTCCTTAATAATACAAAGCATCTAACTATATAACGGCTAATAGATGTCCAAACATCTATTAATCAAGCCATTCATGAGAACAGAGTAGGTTTTATAAGAGAAATTGTGATGTTGCTTTTAACCAATTACAGAAAAGTTATTCCACTAAACTTACACATCACAGTAAAGGTTGCCAGTAGAAAAAGAAATATGCAGAAAGAAATGATTTAAATGTTTTTTTTTTTTTATCTCGGATCGTATTAACTAACCCACCAACAATATGTAAATATAAAATAATAATAATACTATTTTTACTATTGGGGTTGTATTTATTTGAATGACTTAGATCTTGTGAAAATGACATTTTATTAAAGTTATATTACTCATTTCTTTAATGTGCTGGCAGGCATTCGGCCGAATCGTCATTACTCACCAGTTTAGAATCCTTGGTGGTGAGTTTGCTGAACCACTGGTTAAATTCCAGCACTGCAATTATTGCTACCAAATCCCTAACAAAAAAAGGAAAAGAAAGAACACACTGACTAAATGAAAACACCATTAATTAGAGCACCAATACGCAGCTTGTAGCGCTCAATGAGCCATTTGCAGTTTCTAAAAAAAAGTTTTAGTCATACAGAGTTATAGAGTTTTGTCCGGGTTTTCCTCCCACGGTCCAAAAACATGGATTCAAGGTGAATCTACGCTTATACATAAAGTGTGTGTGAGTGTGTGCCCAGCGATAGATTGGCACCCTGTCATGGGTGAATCTGCAACAGCGTTCAAAGCGTTCTCCCCTGGATGGGCATCATCAACTTCGCACACATCCCCCTCCCATTTGTAAATATGACTGATTACATTCAGAACTGAATTTTAAGAAATGCAGATAATTTATTCACACGGAAAAAGACGGCATGGCTACCTGTTCTCCAGGTGGCTGAAATCCTGGAGGTTCAGCTCACGGGTGTCCTGTGTCAGATAAATGGTGTCCACGTCCTAAAGTTACAGAAAAATTGGACTTCTAATTACTGACGAAAGACAAAACGCATGTTAGTGATTAAATAACAGAGCACTAAATAAAAACATAATCAAGGTGTATATATAATCTAGCACAGCGCCACTCACAGCCTGCTACAGTCCAACACACTGTAGAAGCTATGGGGGCGCTGTGCAGAGGGAACGATGCACAGAGGGGGCATACAGAACCCCTGGAGAAATGAGGGTTCAGAGAAGTGTGCTGGGTCTCAGGCAATTAAAAAAAAAAGGACAGACTAAGTAAGTAAACTTAATTTATGTAGCACCTCTCACAGATATAAAATCACAGAGTGCAGAAAATAAATATAGAAAAAGAATATAAAACTGAGTAACAAAGATGAACTAAACGCCTCTCGGAATGAAAACGTCTTAAAAGAGTCAGGAGAGTCGGAGCAGCGCAGGGATCGAGGGAGAGCGTTCCAGAGCTTTGGGGCCGGCACCTGAAATGATCGGACACCCCGAGTTTTGATGGGTACGAGGTACCACCAACAGCATTTGGCCTGAAGACCTCAAAGTCCTGGATGGGCAAAGAGGACTCAAGAGGGCCCGAATGTATTGTATTTGGGGGCCTAACCATGAGTTACCATGGGGGCCATAACTCTGTGAGTTAAAATCAGAATTCTAAAACGACTCCTCAAACATACAGGGAGTCAGCGTAGAGAAGCCAGAAGTGGAGTTATAGACGACAAGTCAAGTCAAGTTATTTATTTCTGTCGCGCTTTTTACAACAGTACATCGTCACAAAGCAGCTTTACAGAATAAAAAAAGCCTTTAAACCCCCAAAGAGCAAACCGAAGCGACAGTGGCAAGAAAAAACTCCCTTTTATGTTGTTATTCAAGGAAGAAACCTTGGGAGGACCGAGACTCAGTGGGGGACTCGTCCTCCTTGAGCGGCCAGGCAGCAACAACAGTGCAGGACAGACGTGTAGAGACATTTAACAAATAAAAAAACTACACTGGAGTTTAGATGTGTGAGTAAACATACGAACCCACTGAACCTCTTCTTTGTACGGTAAGCCGAGCCAGTCACACACACACCTGTACTGCTGAGAGAAGCCCCCTGCAGGAGAGAAGACAGCCGGCTCTGTAACCTGAGCTATAAATCAGTCATGACATCACGTCCCTCACACGGTCACTGCGCAGTGAAGGAACTTCAAAAGGGAAGCGCAAAGAACGAGAACAGGACAGAGTCCAGATTTAAACGCCATCAAGAGGACAGGACGTCCTTCAGACGCAGAAATAGAAAGCGGACTGAGGTTCTGAAAAAAGAATTCACACCCTGAGTTTATCAATCTATTTAAAACAAAACCTCTGATCATGTGATCTGGGTTCATCTGACATTTTATTGAAACGTCTTAGTAGGACGGCACGGTGGCTTAGTGGTTTAGCATGTTCTCCTCTTAGCACTAGGGGTTCCCGGTTCGAATCCAAATCTGGGTGGAGTTTCCATGTTCTCCCCATGTCCCCGTGGGTTTCCTCCGGGTTCTCCGCTTTCCTCCCACAGTCCAAAAAACGTGGATCAAGGTCAATTGAATTCTGCAAATTGCCCCATATAGAGTGTGTCTGTATTTGCCCAGCGTCCGAAACATTCTCCCCTGGATGGGCATGAGGAACCCCCCCCTCCCAATCCACGACCCTAGTAGAAGACAAAGCAGAAGATAATGGGTGGATGTTTTAGTAGATATAAGAACTTTGGTTTGGACTTCACTTCGGAAAAAAGCCGTGAATAATTAATTAGGTTTGTCATGCGACAACAAAGAGCTTAATGAACCGTGACACGAAGCTTAAAACATGGCATGGCAACCCCAAACCTACCACAGGGACCGGGATCAGCCGGACTCTGCGTTTCCCAGCAGCTCTGAACGGTGGCGATCCGATCCGCCGGTTCCATGGTCAACTTCTTCATCACTTTACTGAACACAGGAAAGAACAGATGACGAGCTCACGACCCTGGAGTCACTCTCAACCGTCTTGAATTCAGACATCGCTACTCACACGGGCGATAAACCTGGACAGATCCTCTGCACGCAGCCTCCGATATGAGCCACCACTTCGTTCGCTTCTTCAGTCGATGCCATCTTGAGTGAAATCTGACCCCGTTCATATTCCACCATGAACTGAGAACCAGACAGACAGAACCGCATCGCAATGAAACCGCGCAGCGAGACCCGCGTCAACGACACCAACGACATGCCAGACAATTTTATTACAGAACATTAATAATGCATCATCATCATCACCATCGTTTAAAAGGTCTGATTGATTACCTGTGTGGGTTTGATGCACGTGATGCCCTGAATCTCTAAATAGCTGAAGGTCTGCTCCACCTGAAAAACACGCAAAACCATAGATGACAGATGTCAGTAATTAACCTCAGCTGGTTAATGAGCCTCGATGATCAGCCTGATCGTCAAAGAAGAAGTTGGCATCCATCAAAGGCTGATCTTCACAAATGTGTGAAGAACAAATCTCCATTGTTTGTGAAGATCAGCCTTTGATAGGTGCCATCGTCTTCTTTCATTTGTCTCCACTAGGTGGCACCACACGGTGGCCTCTCGGCGCTGGGGATCCAGGTTCGAAACCCGATCTGGGTGGAGTTTGCATGTTCTCCCTGTGTTGGCGTGGGTTTCCTCCGAGCTCTCTGTTTTTCTCCCACAGTCTAAAAACATGGATTGAAGGTGAACTGGCTGCCCTAAATTGCCCCCATTTAAATTACCCCAATATAGTGTGCGTATGGGTGAGTGTGTGTCCAGCGATGGATTGGCGCTCTGTCCTGGGTGTGTCTGTCCAGCACCTAAAATATTTTCCACTGGATGTGATGGAGACCCTCCACCCCCGCGACCTCAGTATAGGATTAAGCAGAAGGTAATGAGATCATTATTCTCCATCTCATCCTGTCATGAGCATCATCCTCGGTGAATGTTTGAGCTTCACTGAATGCAGGACATAAAATATGTAAATGCGTCTGCTAAATGTAAATGTAAATGTAAATGGACACTGAGGATGTAAACAAAGAGGTGGACGTAATAAAGTGCATTTAGAAATCCAGAACTTAATCCTGGATTAAATGAACCTGCGGTGATGAAGCAAAGTGACAAGAGGCAATTATTCTGTGTTAATAATCTGCTTTTAGCGACTGATCCATATCCAGCTGGCTGTGTGAAACACTCAGCAGGGTTAACACACACACACACACACACACACACACACACACACACACACACACACACACACACACACACACACACAGAAACTCCAAATGTTTAGGGCAGGGCAGAGTGTGGGGCAGTTTGGGGCAGGGCAGAGTGTGGGGCAGTTTGGGGCAGGGCAGAGTGTGGGGCAGTTTGGGGCAGGTCAGAGTGTTGTTCTCGCAGCAGAACGCGGCGCCGAATTCATGTAAGAGCCTGTGGGTTTTGGAATTTTACGATGTGCATGAGCATCAGGTGTTCTGTTAATCAGCTCCGCCGTGCAATTTCAAACATGACATTACATACATGCCTGGAGTTAAAGACATGGCATAGAGTGTGCACACACACACACACACACACACACACACACACACACACACACACACACACACAGGCTACAATTCAGACACAAAGAATGTAACACCACTCACTCAGACATTCCAGCGTCTGCCCAAAGCAAAAAGAATCTCTCTCTCTTTTGCGCTCGCTCACTCACTCACACACACACACACACACACACACACACACACACACACACACACACACACACACACACACTGGTTGTAGACATTCCCAGGGGGAAAAAAAGGTGAGTAGTAGTATGAAAGAAAAAGAAAAATCAATATTTCATCTGTGAGTCGGACTGTACATGCATATGTGTCTGTGTGTGTGTGTCTGTGTGTGTGTGTGTGTGTGTGTGTGTGTGTGTGTGTGTGTGTGTGTGTATGTGTGCGTGTTACCTTAGCAGGCATGCGTGCAGTAAGGAGATATCCTCGGTGTGATGCCAGGGCCTGAAGATGAAAACACAACACACACTCGAGTGAGCTTTCGTCTCTTCTGTGTTTGAATGATTACAGGCTGCAGGTTTATTTACATCAGCAGACGGACTGCATCCATCAACACACCTCATTTTAAGGGCACATTCAATAAATCAATGGCAATTGTGCCTACCCTGAATGCCCCCCAACCCCCACCACCCTAGTCCCAGGTATAAGATTAAGCAGAAGATTCTGAAATGAGACGATAATGTGGAATATGAATGAATAACATGTCAATGTATTTGCCCTCTGCGGTGACGTGGATGATCATACAGCTGTTTGTGGAAGTGTGTGTGTGTGTGTGTGGGGGGGGGTATAATGAAGATAATGGACCGTCCGTTTCGCTCATCGTCCTTTAGCAGATATTTACTGAGAGGCCTGATGCAGCCAGAGGGGGCAGGAGTGGGTACTGTATACAGTGTTGTATTTTAATAAATAAAACCAAAGAAGTACATTCTAAGTTAAAACAGTTATTTGGGGCATTGTCCCGATCCCGTTCGGGCTCCTGATCTAACAGGGACGAGAGTGAGGATCATCTTGTTTCTGGATCAGTGGGAGGAGAACGGCTGCAGATGAAGCAGAATCACTGTCTGGATTTAGCTCCAGTCAGAGAGCCTGAGGGAGGCGCGAGAGTGTGAGGTCAAATCCATCACGGAGAGACGAGAGGAAGAAAGAAAGGTGGTGAGAGAGACAAGAAAGAGACGGAGAGAAAAGACGAAGCTAAAAAAAGCCTTAAAAGCCCGGACAGGACGGTAAATAAATGATGCCAGGATTAAATAAGCTGTTAAACAGCTCAATGGTGAAACCCCTGGATGCTGTATGACATCATCAGAGTAACAATATGTACTGATTATAATACAGAAATACTCTGATAATTCCTTATTATTATTATTCAGTGTACATTCAGCACATTGGTCTTAACATTGAGGATTTAAAACATAAGTTTGCAGATATTTGGCGATGTAGGGCCTTAAACACGTCCCTCATCCCTCAGTGATCCAGAGCTGATGAAACACGGTGGACCTCTCGCTCCAACCTCGACCATCAAGTCAGGATACTTTAAAAGTTTTAGCAAAATAACCTCATGTAATGTAACGTAAGACTGCAACCTGACTCATGTTCAACCACCCAAGTGAAGTCATGTGACTCCCTCTCCTCTCTCTCCATTGGCTCAAGACAGGTTTCATGTTTTAAGATTTTCTGCCGTGTTAACTTGGTGGTATGTGGATCGGTATGAATACCACAATATATTTTGATGCAGGAGGAGGACGGAGGACGCCAAATGAACCAGAGAACATCTGAGAGGGTGAAGACGGCACACTCATTGCCCAAAAAGGAAGCGTCACAAAAATAACCGCGAGCAAAATGAGGATGAGATGCAAAAAAGGAAGTTGCTGAGAATAAAAGATAAACAGGAGAGGAACTGTCCATCACAGAGTCTGAAAATAGAGCAAAGGGAACTATTTAATGTAACGGACCTGAGTGACTGACCAGGCGGACCCATCTCCAAACGCAGGAGTTCCCTCTGTGAGCCTGCTGTACTATTATACATTTATGGGATTATATAATAATTATGCAATAATGAACTTTAGCTCAGTGGTTGGGTGTTGGGTTATCAATCTGAAGGTTGTGGGTTCAAATCTCAGGTCCACTGAAGTTACCAATGTGGGTCCTTGAGCAAGGCCCTTAACCCTCATTGCTGCAGGGATGTTGTGATGCATTTTTTATGTTTATTATTTATTTAATGTAAACAGGTTTATATATTTTGTATTTTATTTATTATGTTATTTATATTAAAAAAATTATTATCACAAAATGTTAAATTTTTAATATTTTAATGTTAAATTTAATGTTAAATTTAATGTTAAATTTTGTGTAAATCAAAGTAAAAAACAATTGTGTCCCTTAAAGTACACGTTCATTTGAAAGAAAACTAAGTTTTTCTTGTAAGGACAAAGTAAACAGACGAGTGTGCGGAACCAAAATAAAGTTCTGGCTAGCAGCAGATCACGTATTATTCTTCTTTTTAATTGTTATTAATTGCAATAACGATTCATTATCACTGAAGCAACATCGGTCCAATGGAATAACAGCAACGAGTTTAGTGATGTTTTCTATTTACACCGTGAAAGCTACGAGATAGTTTAAAACATCAAATATAATGTATAAATACACAATTTAACGTTTACCACTAAGACCAGGGCTGCATGTCCTCACGCTCCTCTACCACACCCACAATTCGCTTGTGTGTCACATGACCCTTTACCTTTTCAGGTTAAAAAAACCTTTACAATAAAATTATGTCGTTTTAAACATCATACTTTTCTTTATACTCAACTGAACTAATGAGCAAAGTCGTCCGCGTTCATTTAAGTTTCTTTTAATGACTCTGTGACCTCACGCGTGTATTATTTGTTCCTAATAAAGCGGCAGGTCTGTGTTCTGTGTAAAAAGAGGAAACCCATCAAAACTTTCACAGTCCATTGGTTTAAAAGCTGAGGTTTCATCGAGTTCCTGTTTTTTTTATTATTTAGATTTTCTTGAAAACAGGTTCCAAGGTGGAATGTTCTAAATGTCCGTGTGGACAGACAATACAGATGAAGTAATTGAAAAGCTCAGCTGTGTGACAGAATGCCCCCGGGGTGTGTGTGATATCCACCAAAGTAAGTGGCTTACTGCGCCGCACGCCACCCGCGATTCTGTGTTACGGCATTCCGCTGCCTGCAGCCTCTCAGAGAGGCGCGAGAGGAACAGAGCGCTAGAGCAGACAGATCACAAAGAAAAGCCGCCAACAGCGAGTCAGGAGCTCTGCGCTAGTACAGCACCAAGAACGTCGCGGTCACATGCCTCAAATAAATAACAAACGTCCAGCATTAATATTTAAAAGTCGAGCTTTAACAGAGGAGCTTAATTACATTAAGATTAATTCATCTTAGGGTTGGGATTTTAAAACCTGAGTCTATCAAAACGATGCAAACGTGGCCCTTGAGCGAGGCCCCTATCCCTCGTTGCTCCAGGGGTGTGGGCTCACCGTGGATCCGATTTCAAGTTGAGATATGTGCAAGTTTCCATCCGTCCATTATCTTCCGCTTTATTCTCTATTAGGGTCGCGGTGGGGTGAGGGGGGGTTCCCCATGCCCATCCAGGGGAGAACGTTTCGGGCGCTGGGCAGATACACTCAGGACAGGATGCCAATCCATCGCTGGGCACACACTCACTCACACAGACACACTCTATATGGGGCAGTTTGGAGAATTCAATTGACCTTGATTCATGTTTTTGGACTGTGGGAGGAAACCGGAGAACCCGGAGGAAACCCACGTGGACACGGGGAGAACATGGAAACTCCACCCAGATAGGGATTCGAACCGGGAATTCGAACCGTGCCGCCCTACTTGCAAGTTGCTTAAATAAAAGTGTCTGCAAAATATAATCTAAAGACGATGATGACCTCATCATTTTCCTTTGCACTAAAGAGGTCCGAGCCGAAAAACCCGAAACGAGCTCCACAATCGTAAACAAAGCATCAAACAGCACAAACATCATCATCCATCATCCATCATCCACAATGGAAATCAAAGCCGTTCAGTATTATGAGAAATCCAAACAACGCTGGAGAAGAAAGCCGAAGCTCACAGGTGTGCAGCTGCCTTTTGTGATCTTAGACTTTTTTTTTTTTTTGCAAACTCAGCTGAATTCAGATCAGGTCTCAACACGTTTATGACGAAACGAAGCGTGAATTCACTGTCAGGTTTCCTCGTGCGGTGGATGGGAGGTTCGTTGGATTGGACCGGCCTTTGAAATGATGTCAACTGTTATATAAACCAAGCACGTTCTGGTTCCACATACCATAATACTATAAGCACATGAGCTCGAGTTTACTGCAATGTCAATGGCCGGAATTGGATTAAGTCCTGCACACTTACATTAAGCTCGGGATTAAATTGGGGTTTAAATGATTAAAGGTGAAGGTGCATCAGCTGCCCCACCCTGTGCGTCCCATCGGCCTTAAAGAGCAGACAGACCAAACACAAACAAAAGAGCTGATCGAGAAAATAATGGCTGCTGGACATTTAAGTGAGCGAGACAACTGTGTGTGTGTGTGTGTGTGTGTGTGTGTGTGTGTGTGTGTGTGTGTGTGTGTGCCCCTCACACAGAGACAGATTATCCTCACTGGTTTATAGAGGCTGTGCTCTGGGTTTTACTGTGTTGTCATGGTTACAGCCTCATCTCTGATATGGAACTAGTAGCTTTTGGCATTAACCCCACGCGAGGTCTGGGCTTAACGGCAGGGTGCAAGTGAACGCAGAGCCAAAAAAAAAAATGTAAAAAAAAAAAAAAAAGAGAAACTGACAGAAAGAAAAACACAGCTGTGGCTTCCGCTGAATCTCAGTCATTACTGTTATTATCGGAGCTGAAACGATTCATTCACAGGAATCAACGAATCAACGCCAAATGAACATTTTTCCTTCTGGTTAAACGCTACGGCATCACACCCACCGCACCTGCACACCGAAACGACGGGCGACCGCCTCCTATTGTTACGGCAATTGTGATGTGAGCGTAGAGCAGAAAGAGAGTGAATGGAAGGACAAGGGTGGGCGGAGCTTATCTTGGGAACGCCGCAGGCATTGTGCAAGTCAACAAAACGCTAAACTGATCATCGGCCATAAAGCGTTTATCACATAGATCCCGATTGTTTTATTCCTTATTATTCAGTCACGCTGCCACCGTTGGAGGAACTCAGGAACGTGGCCACGCCCTTTTTAAGCCAGACTGTAGCACATGGTGCTACAAAGCAAACAAAGCAAAGTCCATAAACACACGGCTGGGTGAGTTTGCTGTGGGAGAGCTTGAGCCCTGACTTTAATCCCATTAAACACCTATGGGGATGAACTAGAACAGAGAATGTGAACCAGGCCTCCCATCATCCAACAGAAATAAAAAAAAAAAACAAAGCACACGTCAAATTCCTGCAGAAAATCTTCACAGAAATAAAAAAAACCTGAAGCACACGTCAAATTCAAAAAAAAAAATATATTTATAATGCATCATATATGAAGCAGCTAAATAATATTGTATTGTTGTGACTCAAATATCCTCATCACATCTCACTGCTGCACCAGCAGAAGTGTTTAATAGAGCACAACTACAACCTCAGCAGCTTTCAGCTCCACAAAAGTCCAATCGTTCAATTATCTTTAATATTATTTAATATTCTGCATAACGAAGCTGATCATGTGAAGCTGAGCAGTGAGCACATGATGAAGGCGCTGGAGCATGATGAGAGTCGTGCTGGTCAGTCTGGCCGTTTTGGAACAGCGCACCTGATCTGCTCATCTTTTTTTTTTTGGAGTCTGTTCTGAATCAGAATCTGGAATCACGATTCATTAGAACCGAAACATAACGGCAGACTGAAAGCTACACCCCGTTCGTTCCATTAACACTCCACACAACAGAGGAGACGCTGACCCGACCCATCTGCTACGAACCAGACACCTGTACTGCACGCTACGAGGCCTGGCTCTGACTCCTGGCTCTGACTCCTCGTTCTGACTCCTGGTTCTGACTCCTGGTTCTTTACGTTAAAGACACCACAGTCAAAACCCAGAAACATAAAACCTGCTGTTTTAACTAAAGAAGTGCCGTCAGCATCTTCACCGTCACAATACATTTGTTCATATGATAATTTTTATGTGTAACACACACACACACACACACACATACACATTTATATACATATGCACACAAACACACACACAAACACACGTGTGCATAAACACGAACACACAACAAAGGCAGATACACAAAAGCATACTCACATTTATATACATATGCATGCAAACACACATCAGCACGCACACAAACAAACACAAACACACATGTGCATAAGCACGAACATGCATGCACTAATACACACACATACACACACACACACACACACAGACACATGCTCATTTGCATAAATGAATAAATTAGAATCTAAAGTCTGGAGCTGTTGGTTTGGGGGCGGGGCTTCCTCTCCCTGTTGACATCAATAATTCTCCTTCATCATCAGACGCAGACAGTGAGCAGAGTGCAGCGCGCTCGCACCGTGAGCCACGCTGGCTTCGGCGACGCTAACGATGGAACACATTAACGCAGGCTGTCAGGAGGGCGACAGAGACAGAGCACCGGCGAACACGAGGCCGCAGGGCCGTACTGCCGGTGTGGCCCGTCCTGAAGCTGCACGCTCGCGTGAAAGTGTCCTGACGCATTTATACACAACACCACATCACAGCCGCCATTAAAATAGATCTCCACCCAAAGCGTAAGAACCCCCTCGAGTGAAAAAAACTAAATAAACACGTCAGACTGATCAGTCATCTCGGTGGGTGGACGTGGGTGGATGCACGCTGTGGACACCGTGGAACTTTCTTGTGGTTGCTCATCACCCTGGAGGAAACGCAGTGAGGACGCGGCATTAACCGCCCTCGGTGCACGCTTCCTCTTTAATTCCTGACTGATTCGCTGCTGGGGGATTTCATGTGGTGCACTTACACCCAGCTGCATGTGGAGCACAACAGCTGTGCGCCAGACAAAGTGCAACCACACAGAGAACATGGATCAGTTTCCACACATCAGACTAGAACATCAGTGTGTGTTGGGGCAGCAGGGACGAGGTGGAGGGGGACGAGACAGGTTATCATGATCGGGCCGAAATATAAAATAAAATATGTTTTGTTCAAAATCTTAAGTATTTATTCTCCTCTAAAAGCAAAGGGAATGCATGCAGACATAGAGAGACCATGCCAATTCCACACCAATAGGACTTTGTTCAGCCTGCCTGCCTGGGAATAGAACCCAGAACCATGTCCAGTGCAGCAGGGCTAAACGTCACAGAGCGACGTGCAAATTTATGAAACATCCATCCATTATCTTCAATTATCTTTATCTTTATCCTCTACTAGGGTCGGGAGGGGGGGGTGTCCCCATGCCCATCCAGGGGAGAAAGTTTCGGGCGCTGGGCAGATACACCCAGGACAGGACGCCAATCTATCACTAAGCACACACTCACTCACACAGACACACTCTATATGGGGCAATTTGGAGAATTCAATTGATCTTGATCCATGTTTTTGGTCTGTGGGAGAAAACCGGAGAACCCAGAGGAAACCCATGCAGACACGGGAAGAACATGGAAACTCCACCCAGATGGGGATTCGAATCGGGAATCCCCAGCCGAATGAAACAAAACCATAATATTAATATATATATATATATTATGAAATTCGATCTGGTGCCAACAATCACGACATCAGACCCCGCCCCGGCTCCCAAACGTTCCGAGGGTCAGCTTATAAATCGAGGGTTCTCTGAGGACAGAACCTAAACTCGGGAGTGGATCTGATCGCCTCGTGTTCCAGTCCGTTCTCTCTGTTATTATTGTAAGAAGAGATAATGCAGACAAAAGTTGCCCCCCCCCCCCCCCCCCCCCGGGACAAGAAGCCTTTTTTTTGGAACGAGTGAAAGCCGAGAACAGACACAGAGTTCTCTTTGTTCCGACAGACCGTGTGGCAGGAGGTCAGCAACATGGGAGAACTCGGCTGATGCCAGTTTGCATTGCAAT
>JAFMOD010000668.1:1197182-1213632 GCA_019802435.1 Corydoras maculifer
AGAGAGAGCGAGAGAGAGAGAGAGAGCTATGGGTACTTTAAACCACAGAACAAATTGCCAGGTTCTATTCATAGCTTCACATCAGTGAGGTCAGCGCTCAGAACGTTTCCATCTCACTCTTCAAGTTCAAGCAACAGGACCAGCATACCTCACCAAAGACGAGCCCGTCAAAAGCCCCTGTCGTTCCGGGTGCTTTCTGAACCCGAGATTACAACCAGCACCGCTTCACGTTCGCTCCAGGGACTTTCCAAACCGAACAACTTTCCTAATTCATATAGTCTGTATCTCTCTCTCTTTCTTTGCACTACTCGCTGCAGTCTCACATTGTATTTCCTAAATAATTCATATTTAATTCCACGTGTGGGGCACAGGGTGGAGGACCTGCTGTGGCAGAAACGATTTCTGTTATTGTCCCCTGCAGAGACAGTTATAGAATTTAATACACAACTTGTATCAAACCAACCAAACAAGCAAAATATTAAAACATATGTTGTGTTCATGTTGTGTTCAAATTCTGCTTGTGAAGTATAACATTCATTCCTTCATCCATTATCTTCCGCTTTATCCTCCATTAGGGTCGCGCGGGGGGGGGGGGGGGGCATGCCTATTCAGGGGAGAACGTCTCAGGCGCTGGGCAGATACACCCAGGACAGGGCGCCAATCCATCACTGGGCACACACTCACTCACACAGACACACTCTATATGGGGCAATCTGGAGAACTCAATTGATTTGATCCATGTTTTTGGACTGTGGAAGGAAACCGGAGAACCCGGAGGAAACCCACGCGGACACGAGGAGAACATGGAAACTCCACCCAGATGGGGATTCGAACCGGGAATCCCTAGTGCTGAGAGGAGAACATGCTAAACCACCAAGCCACCGTGCCACCCTTGAAGTATAACATTTAGTAGAAAATGGGCAATATATATATAGAAAACAAAATTAATTAATTACCAGTAATTAGTGAATTAATTGTTGTTGTTTTTTTTAATTGATTCAGGTGTCGTCATTGACGATCAACAATTGTACAAAGTTTCAGCTTATTCGGATAAAACTTTTTACCCGACACAGATGAAGCTGATATGGGGGTGGTTAAAAAAAAGACCCTTCATTTTTTTTTTAAATGAAAAAATAAATCAATAAAAAATAAAAGCAAGCCATTTTGGCAGCCCATTCTGGCACCCCAACACGGGGCAGGTGTCTCCCTGCGGGCAGGAGCAGCTGCCACCGAGCAACTGGCAATTACTGCGCATGAAACCCATCGTCTGAGGAGAGTGTTGAGTTTCTACATATGAACAGTACACACACATTCATACAGACGACAAATTCTCAGCATTACATTCGCTTCAGCAGCTGGATCCGGAGTGTATTCAGCGTCAGGTTGCCATGTTGGTAAAATGTGCTTACTGTAAGGTACAAGCCAGATATTTCTTTGTCTAGATACAAAACAGATAAGCACTCTAGAACGTTCCAGCAGACAGTAATAGACTAGTGAAGATGTGATGTCATTCAGTTGTCCCCGTTACGCCCATATTCAGCACTCCGGGTAAAGGCAGGCTCGCCAATAGGGAAAATAAATGTCCAGCTTAGTACATTCCCATCTATGTGTTTTCCCCTGTGTCTGCATGGGTTTCACAGTTCTCTGGTTTCCTCCCATAGTCCAAAAACATGGATCCAAGTTGAATTGGCCGCTCCGAATTGCCTCATATAGTCTGTGTATGTGTGTGTGTGTGTGTGTGTGTGTGTGTTCACAGTAATGGATTGGAGCCCTGTCCTGGGTGTCTCTACCATGAATGGACATTGGCATCCCCCCCCCTGCCCCTGACCATAACATATGATTAAGCTGATGATAATGAGTCTAAGGAGGTCAATCGTTGTAGTAACTGAAGTAACAGGTATGCACATAGGCACACACACACACACACACACACACACACATACACACAGGCTCACACAGGCTCACAGACTTCCACCCTTTTTTTAAAAAGTAGGAGAAGATAATTCAAAGCTAATCTGAAGAATAGCTAACATAATAAATGACTGAGCCTGAGTGTCAGAACAACGTGTGGTGTGTCATCCAATCCGACTGAAGGAGAAACATAATTAGTTGGATATACAAACGTCTTTCCCTGATTGCGTTCTGGCTCAGCGATTGTCCTCGTCATTAGATTGTCAGCAGTTGCCTAATTTGAAGCGGCTAAATCAGACAGTGATGCCTCTGGATCTCTGAAGCGTGGAGTCCCACAGCTGAGGGTTCAAGGCTTATAACACTATAAAGCTGCTTAGTGACAATGTGATACTGTTACTCTATAAATAAATGACGTGAACTTGAAAGGCTACGGTGACTAATCATGACAAAGTGCACAATACATTACACACTGAGGAGGAAGAGCACCGAGGATGAAGAACACAGTGCAGCAGTCTCAGATTTTAACTTGCACCACTCGTACCAGAACACACCGGCACCACCACCATGTCAGTGTCACTGCAGTACTGAGCATCGTCCACCACCCTAATAACACCTGCTGCTCTGTCCATGGTCCTGATCATCAGAGAACCGAGTAAAGAGGACTAAGAGAGAACGTAGAGAACCAGATGGACTACAGAATGGACCTCTAGAACATGAGGAGCTGGTTGGGTTCTGCAGCGTCCTGGGGCTCGGCGTCCTGAGGCGGCAGGCCGCGTTTATTTGCTCGGTCGTTTTAAGTGGGCCGTCTCCGAGTCAGGACTTTATTTTCATGCTTCAGGAACCGCTGAGGAATTCGGCCTGAGCTCCAGGGAACCGAGGCATTGTTGTCTTACTCACTCCCACAGTCTGCCTCACAGTGCATGACTAAGGACGTGTGTGTGTGTGTGTGTGTGTGTGTGTGTGTGTGTGTGTGTGTGCGCGCTCTGAGGTAGTGAAGTCTGGTCTTGTGATGAATTTTTCAGGTGGCTCGCCACTTATTTCAGGAGATGTCTGTACAGAGCTGATCTACTACTACACACACACACACACACACACACACACACACACACACACACACACACACACACCCCTGTCAGAGCAGGGATGCAAAGATGATGAAATAACTGAAACATTCAGCTCAATTCAGACAAAATCAGGTTGAAAATGCAGCTGATTTGTTGATTTCTAATCGTTTTTATGGATTTTCAGGATAAAAAACCATGATGTTGATAAACATGCAGAATTCCTTTAGAGAGGAGCTCAGGGTTGCCAGGAACAGCGTTTTCCCATGAAACAGGGTTACGTCTGAGCTAAAACAGCGCACGGGCTCAACCTTATGTACTGATGTGATTTCCACAGGTCAGAAGATAGACGGCACTATAAAAATAATAATAATATACAGAAAGTATAACATACAGAAGTGCTTTTCAGGACGGCTTTTTGTATTGAGTTTAGATCAATGGTGAGGTCAGACTCTGATGTTGTGTTTAGGGACCTGGCTCATGGTCTTTGTAGAGCTCACTGTACAGTATATATGGGGCACAGTACATGACTGTACAGTAAGATCTACAAAGTCATGTCGGCCTTCCCCAAACTGTCACCACCAAGGTGGAAGCAAATGATCACATGGACATGATTTTATAAACATAAACATCAAAAAGTGAAGTGAGATAGTGATCTATTCATCCTACTGAGATTTACATGTGTAACACACACACACACACACACACACACACACACACACACACACACACACACACCAAGGGCAGAGTATTTGGTGGAACCAGGAATCAAACCGTGGACCTTCAGGTCGTAAGCCCCACAAAAAGAGCCATGTACTAATATAAGTTCAATAATTAAGAGATGTGTCCCAATACTCGCCCCTGCCGTCTGTGTGTTTAAATGACTTCATTTGGTAAATTTTGGAAAGTTTACAAACTTTAAGACTTGAATTTAATTAAAATCAAAGGAAACGCTTAAAATACTAATTATTAATAATTTTACTTGATTAATTCTGGCTGAATTTCTGATTAAATACGTTGATATTTTGTTGCCCTGATTGGCAGAGGGGCGGCACGGTGGCTTAGTGGTCAGCATGTTCGCCTCTCAGCACTAGGGATTCCCGGTTCGAGTCCCTATCTGGGTGGAGTATCCATGTTCTCCCCGTGTCCGCGTGGGTTTCCTCCGGGTTCTCTGGTTTGCTCCCACAGTCCAAAAACATGGATCAAGTCAATTGAGTTCTCCAAATTGCCCCATATAGAGTGTGTTTGTGTGAGTGAGTGAGTGCCCAGCGATGGATTGGCGCCCTGTCCTGGGTGTATCTGCCCAGCACCCGAAACGTTCTCCCGTGGATGGGCATCGGGAACGCCCCCCCGCGACCCTAATAGAGGATAAAGAAGAAGATAATGAATGAATGAATGATTGGCACAGAGGCATCCAAGTTCAAATACAAATCTGAGTGGAGTTTTCATGTGGATGGACATGCGGGAACCCCCCCCCCCCCCCGCGAGCCTAGTAGAGGGAGGATTAAGCGGAAGATAATGGGATTGTTGTCCTGACATAAACTCATCAGAGGTGAGTTACTGTTCGTAATATCGTAATATCTGCACCGTCATCAAAACCCAATCGGGACTCTTCCGGGCTCCAGATCTATTTATTTCACCTCAGTGTCGATTAAAAGTCTTCATTTATAACAACACACTACGGATCAGCATGCCTGATGGATGTTTCGGCCGTGACATGTCAACCATCGACCACGTGATGGATAATCGATCTGGGTTTATGATTCCACGGCTTTCTGACAGACCGCGGTATGAACTGGGTCGTTGGTCGGCAGCTTTGCGTGCGAGCGAGCGAGCGATCGTATCCATTAGCGAGCGGCCGTGCGGATTAACTGAGGCCGCCAAGCTGAAAAAAAATCAATGTTGAGAATGGCTCCCGAAACCCGAGCCTATCGGCTGAGGGTTCGATGATGTCGTCGAGCATCCTCATGAGAAACACGCCGAGAGATCAAGACGGAGCAACTCACCAGGACTCGGTTCTCCACTTTGTCCCCTTTGACCTCCAGCTTGACCTTTTTCTTCAGCACCAGCTTGATCTTCCGGCCGACGGCATCGCGAACACTCTCTGCAGAGAGAAGCCCAGAGGTTTATCTGGATGAAATAAGCTTCTGTGGTCTTCCACTGATGCATACGGTTCAATAAACAAGGATTAAAGAGAGGACTCTTATTTTATAAAACAGCAAAACCACCAAATAATGTCAAGACCAAATACATTTCAGTCATGTTCATCAGTTCCTTTACTTATGTGGAAGTAAACATGGGCAGGTCAGTGACTCTGTGAATCCTATCCCTGCTGTCAGAAACTTAAAACACAGCATAAGCTTTTTTTGTGGATGCTGGTGTTTGTGTGGATGTGATAATGCTGCCCCCCCCCCCCTTTATTTTACATTCAGTCGCTATAGAAGCTTCAAATCAATATCTTATTGTTTTTATTCATTCATTCATTATCTTCCTCTTTATCCTTTGTTAGGGTCGTGGAGGGGTTCCCCATGCCCATCCAGGGGAGAACGTTTCGGGCGCTGGGCAGATACACCCAGGACAGGACGCCAATCTATCACTGGACACACACTCACTCACACACACACACACTCTATATGGGGCAATTTGGAGAACTCAATTGACTTGATCCATGTTTTTTTGGACTGTGGGAGGAAACCGGAGAACCCGGAGGAAACCCACGCGAACACAAGGAGAACATGGAAACTCCACCCAGATGGGGATTCGAACCGGGAATCCCTAGAGCTGAGAGGAGAACATACTATAACAAAAAGCCAAAATGTGAGAGTGATGCCGAGTCCCGAATCGTAAACAGATTCCGAACAGAGACGGAGGAGGAGCCCATTCATTATTCATCAGTTCCCGTTTTCCGTAGGTTTGGACGTGGTGTTACCCACTCGTCATTTGCGCGGCCGCTTCCGCCCGTGAGACGGGACTTCAGGGAAAGTGGGTCATGTTTTCATCACGAAACGCAGCTAATTTCGGAAGCTCTTTGGTGTAGAGACAGATTAGAGACGCCGGAATCGCCTGCATTCTGCAGGTTTGGATTAAACGTTTTAAATGATGATGGGGAGGGGCACCGTTTAAAACAGACAATGGCCAAAAGTATGCAAACATCCCTACCACAGGAGCATGGGGAGGGTTCTCAAAACAAATTCCTTAGTGGCTCAATTTAAGAATCTTCAGGACGAATCAGTTCCCCGTGAGTTAATACAGGAATTAAGAACCTTCTTTGGAACGCGTACAGTCCCGGAGTGAGGACTCTGAAACGTTATAATGTCCGCAAGCCAAAACCCCCCAAATTGTAGTCCATCTGTTCCCCTACATACTCCGTTAGTCCCCTTTAATTCTGTCCTCCGATGATCAGGACCCCCACATTTGGGTGTCATTTGGGTGACAGATGACTCTCAGCATTACATCAGTGTTACCGCAGCGCGGAACATCCAACCGACCAAAGAACACCTGCTCCACCACCCTAATAATACATATAAAGTCATGCAGATACAGGAGACTAATACTAATCATCTGATATAGAGAACAGGACAGTGGCGTGGTTGTTGGCACCAGAGTGCTGATGTGAGTTAATCTATACCCACTGATCTGATTCAGAATCGTATTTTTGAACTCACAGCGCATGATGCATCACACACTGAGCACCGAGCATCATCCACCACCCTAATAACACCTGCTCTGTCCATGGTCCTGATCAGAGAACAGATTAAAGAGGACTAACAGTGTGTAAGGGACCAGATGGACTACAGAATGGAACTGCAGAACTACAAACTCCATCTGTGTGGAGGGTGGAGGAAATCACATGGACACTGCCTCATTTCAGGATGGTTGCACTTCTTTAAATTTGGATGCCTTTACTTTTCAGACGATTCTTTATGACCAACCTGAGTGGCAGGGCGCCACAGAAACCTCCAGGGTCCCACAAAAACCTCCAGGGTCCCACAGAAACCTCCAGGATCCCACGGGAACCTCCAGGGTCCCACAAAAACCTCCAGGGTCCCACGGGAACCTCCAGGGTCCCACAAAAACCTCCAGGATCCCACAGAAACCTCCAGGATCCCACAGAAACCTCCAGGATCCCACAGAAACCTCCAGGATCCCACAGAAACCTCCAGGGTCCCACGGGAACCTCCAGGGTCCTGTGCTGTGATTCACGTATCAAACACTGAATGGACATATGACTCCTCTGCTGCCAGCTGGTCTCAGTTTCAGATATCAGAGTTAATATTAATAACAGGGTCGCGGTGGAGGGTCCCCATGCCCATCCAGGGGAGAACGTTTCGGGCGCTGGGCAGATACACCCAGGACAGGGCGCCAATCTATCACTGGACACACACTCACTCACACAGACACACTCTATATGGGGCAATTTGGAGAACTCAATTGACTTGATCCATGTTTTTGGACTGTGGGAGGAAACCGGAGAACCCGGAGGAAACCCACACGGACACGAGGAGAACATGGAAACTCCACCCAGATGGGGATTCAAACCGGGAATCCCTGGAGCTGAGAGGAGAACGTGCTAAACCACTAAGCCACCGTGCCGCCCCCAGAGAGAACATGTATTTTCTTTTTCTTGCACCAATCCGCAGTTTCTCATTTTAGAAATATAAGAAAGACCCAGAAAGAAGCAGAATCGGGATCTTTACTGAATCATCGATTCAGGGCAGGTGACCACAGCGTGACGATGATGGGGGGGGGGGGCTCTCGTGAGTGTGAGTAGGTGGTGGAGCATTTCGAGAGCCTTGGGACGGCGTCATGTGTAAAGTTTTTCAGCTCCCTCCGTATGAATGATCGCCCTCTGACATCAGAACAATGCCGCTCTGTTCTCAGCTGCGTGTTGACCATCAGCACCATCACCATCACAGCACAGATACGTTCTCGTTCCTCTCACACCGCGCCTCTGCTGCCCCGCCGTTCAAAATCCAAAACACTCTGTGACGCTGCTAATGTTCCGACGTAAAAAAAAACTAAACAAAAACACACAGCACATTTCAGTGTCGCTGCGTCATCCTCACAGAACTGACTCGTCCTAAAGATTCTTAAATTCAGCCACGACAGAGTTTACTTTCAGAACCTTTCACGTGCTCCTTCAGTTGGGATGTTCACATATACCTTATGAAAGGTACCTCACAAATTATCCACCACCTAAATGATTTACTGATATGTAAATGTAAACAGATTTAATATTCTTCAGCTTAATAACGCAGTTCAGAACATATTCAATCCAATCTAATCTAATGCAGTGTTTTGTAAACGTCAGCCAATTACACTGAGGGGGGGGGCACGGTGGCTTAGAGGTTTAGCATGTTCTCCTCTCAGCACTAGGGATTCCCGGTTCGAATCCCAACCTGCGTGGAGTTTCCATGTCCTCCCTGTGTCCATGTGGGTTTCCTCCAGGTTCTCCGGTTTCCTCCCACAGTCCAAAAACATGGATCAAGGTCAATTGAGTTCACCAAATTGCCCCATATAGAGACTGTGTCTGTGTGTGTGTGAAATGATAGATTGGCACCCTGTCCTGGGGGTATCTGCCCAGCCCCCAAAACCTTCTCCCCTGGATGGGCATGGGGAACCCGCACGCGGATGGATGGATGCACTGATGATGATCCACCACCCTAAACACATCTGGACTGAGCAGAATGATCAGCATCTGCACTGGAACCCTGTGACATCATTAAAAACGTCAGATGAAGTGTCTGATCTCAGACTCAGACCCGTGTCCTCTGACAGCGGGGTAACAGGGGGGCTGCACATGTTAGTGGGGGGGGTGGGGTGTTGGGGGTGTGTGTGCAGAATGACCAGCTCACCCAGCAGCTCCCGGGACACGGCGGAGGTCTCGTCGCTCATCGTGGTTTCGGGTCTCGGGTTCGGATCCAGACAGAGTGCAGTCCCGGGCGGTCCGGGGGGCGCGCGCTCATGCAGGCTGTTTATTCCGCTCTGATAATAAAACCCGCGGCGCGAGCGCCTCACGCACTGACGCTGCGCCTGCCGCGCGCTCCCGGTTCGGTTCCGGCCGAGGGGCGGGGCCTGAGGAAGCGCATTCTCTCTGTTTGTCAGACGCGGAGCAGCAGAACCGAACCCTCGGTGATGCTCCGTGCACAAGCTGAGCGCCGGAAGCGCTCCAAAAGCGCCCTGCCCAAACTCCGCCCCCTACTTCCGCCAGGATTAACATAACGAGAGAAAAGTGCAGCAACTGCGACACCTGCTGGACATTAATGTTATATTTATGACCATAAGTATTACCACTGTAATTATTTATTCATTCATTATCCTCCGCTTAATCCTCTACTAGGGTCGTGGGGGGGGGGTGCTGGGCAATTACACTCAGAAACAGGGTACCAATCAATTATCCCAAGCACAGGGTTGGTACAGCGCCCCCTGGAGGAATGTGGGTTAAGGGTCTTGCTCAAGGACTCAAGTGCACCTGGGATTTGAACCCACAACCTTCTGACTGAACCCAACACCTTAACCACTGAGCTACATACATATATACACACACTATATGGGGCAATTTAGAGAATTCAACTGACCTTGAATCCATGTTTTTGGATTGTGGGAGGAAACCGGAGAACCCAGAGGAGACCCACACGGGAGAACACTCAAACTCCACCCAGATTGGGATTCGAACCTGGATCCCCAGCGCTGAGAGGCGAAGGTGCTGACCACTACACCACCGTGCTGCCACATAACAAAATAAATCAATTATTAAAGAATTAAATGTATTATTGCCTTCTGTTGCATTAAATGATGCATTTAGCTCTTTAACAATTGTTTCAGAATAAAGTTAACTTAATAAAACATTTCACACTAAATATATGGATTATATTTGTAAATCTCACGCCTTTAATTTCTTTTAGGTTGAATGCAGTAAAGTACAACCTTACCTTCTCAAGGGCGCCCCCACTGACTGCTTCAAATTACTGCACAACCTGCGATTAAAAACAATGTTTAGGAATAAACATGACGTTTGTAAACTTAAGTCAGCAACATTTACGGCTCTGTGTGAAGAACGTCCTCTAATTCATGCTTTACTCTATAGACTGTAAAATGCATATGGTGGTTTAGTAGTTCTGCTTAGTGACCACTAGAGAGCAGCATGGACTAAAGTTTCGATGTTGGAACGCGTCCCCTCCTCACCCCCATCACCATGGTTTAACCATCAACACCAGGACGCTGGCGTTATGATCATACATAACAACTTATTTATTATGTTTATAAACACTTTACACTTAGATTCGATTCCCACTCTGCTTTCTACAATTATTATATACATAAATTATTATATAAATCTACAATTGTAAACTATACAATTATAATTATGGTTTCTACAGTTATTGTCCTGTTAATCGCTCCACTGCTGATGTAGATGGACTTTGTAGTTCTACAGTTCCATTCTGTAGTCCATCTGTTCCTCTATGTTCTCTGATGTACTCCCACAGAGCAGGTATCATTAGGGTGGTGGATGACTCTCAGCACTGCAGTGGCATTACTGTGGTTACAAAGTGGAACAATAAGGTAGAAGTGTGTTGTAGAGTCTACAGTGCCTGAATATAAAGCGCAACCCCACCACCTGATTTAATATCACCTGAGCATATACCTGCGCTGTGGGGGTCCTGATCATCAGGACAGAGTAAAGAGGACAGACAGAATATGTGGAGGAACAGATGGACTACAGAATGGAACTGCAGAACTACAAACTCCATCTGTATGATCAGTGGAGGTGTATCTAATAAAGTGGCCAAACCCAATGCAGATCTCTGAACTGCTGTCTAAGAGACCCTCAGGACATTACTGATGTAATCACATGTTCACTACTCATTTAAAAAGGGTTTGAACATCTGAACTTTCATTCATTCATTATCACCCGCTTTATCCTCTATTAGGGTTGCGGGGGGGGGGGGTTCCCCATGCCCATCCAGGGGAGAACGTCTCGGGCGCTGGGCAGATACACCCAGGACAGGGCGCTAATCCATCGCTGGGAACACACTTACTCACACAAACACAATCTACATGGGGCAATTTGGAGAACTCATTTGACCTTGATCCATGTTTTTGGACTGTGGGAGGAAACCGGAGGGGGGGGGGGGGGGGGGGGGGGGGGGGGGGGGGGGGGGGGGGGGGGGGGGGGGGGGGGGGGGGGGGGGGGGGGGGGGGGGGGGGGGGGGGGGGGGGGGGCCTCCTCCTCCTCCTCCTCCTCCTCCTCCACCTCCTCCTCACAAACCTAAACCATTAGGGTTGCCACACACTCCCTGCTGAGCACAGCGCATACACACATTACTGTCTCCTGGAAACAAACAAACACTGAACAAACATCACACGTCAAGATCGGACATCATAAATCATCACCCGAGAAAATGTCCAGCCCTACGCTTCCACTCTGTGATGTCAACATACTGCGAAGGACCTGGACAATAAGCGTGTCCCCATACTGTCGTCTGTCTGATGATGATATTAATCTATTAATATTAATATATTGTTCTATTGGACCTGTTCACGAAACATAAAACCTCATAAACACACTTATGGAGGTCTGACTTTTACCCAGGGCCACGTGGCCACTAGGAGAACATGCAAACTTCACCCAGATTGGGGTTCAAACCTGGATCCCCAGTGCTGAGAGGTGGATGTGCTAACCACTACACCACCACCAGCAGATATATATTTATTGTCTCACAGTTATTGGACGTTTTAAGGAGCTTTCCTTCAGATTAGGAACACTGGTTTAAAAATGAAGACAGTAACAACATACAGAGTAGTGTCTGAAGGTTTATTTCTAAATGTTTTTTTATGAGTGGAATATCCCCGTTAGTTGGGGCGGGGGGTTGAGCTCGACATTTAAATGTAAGTAGACTTTGATATTTCCATTTTGGTTTCCAGGACGGCAGGGGTTAACGTGCTGTGCCTCATCACACAGTGCCGTAATGCAGCCGTAAAACTCGGCAATATTCATGAAAAACAAAGTCATTTCCACAGCGTCCCATGGGAAAAAGGTTCATTTGGCAGAACGGTTCCCGTCGGTTCCCAACAAGTTTCAGCCTCAGAATCTTCTCGGTAAACTGTGAAACCACAGACTCACCCAGTTCTCACATCTCCAGCAGGTTGTAAACATCTTACTCATGGCTGTGTGTTATATAGAGCCTCATTCGGATTGGAAACCGTTCAGAAACTTCTGTCTTCCAAAAGTCAGGAAGAGGTGCGGCGATGGCGTGATGATGGGCCTCTCTATTCACTGCGATGCTGAAACAGTGACTGTCCTTCAGCAGGCTCCTCTGTCTCTGACTGAACGTATCGATGAAACCGTCTCACTCCTGCAGCTGATCAATAAGAACCCGACGTGCTGCCGGCAGGGACCGCTCCACTTTAAGAAGAACATTGTGCTGAAGCCAACTTTATGATAGTGATTTATGAGAACATTTTCTAAGAAATAACAATAATCAAAACCTGAGATTATTACAACAACATGTTCTTCTGAGTCATGAAAGCGGGATTAGTATTAACTGGATTTTATCAGAAAGAATTCGTGCTCCATCATCTATTTCCTCCACTTACCATATAGATGGACTTGTCCATCTGTCTTCTGTGTTGTTGTTCGCCCCCTGTTGGTTCTCAGGAGCATCACAGAACAGGTATCATTTGGGTGGTGGATTGCTGACTGTCAGTTCTGCAGTGACACTGATGTGGTGAGGGGGTGTTAGTGTACTTTCATTTCTCCACCTCAGTGACACTGCTGGGATAGGACTAATGCACCCACCCAATAACCCCTGCTCTGTGGTGGTGCTATTGGGGTTCTGAGCATCAGAACAGAGAACACAGTATGTTCTGTAGAACACAAACAGATGGACTACAGTCTGGAACTGTTTAACTACAAAGTCCATCTTTACAGTGGAACTAAGAACATGAACAAGAAGTAAATAATAACAAACTTTTGACTTTGACTGAAATAATATATATATATATATATGTGTGTGTTGGAAATATATGTTTAAGTATTTTGAGTTCTGCAGATACAAAGCCGGTCGGTGTCTGTGTGTAACTAAACTGATGGAGTAATGTTCCCTGGTTTGTGTTTGTTCTTGGTTGTGTCATTTCCTTTTATGAACTGTTGTATGTTGATGACTTGTGTTGGTAGGACGGAGGCCAGTCAGTGTGGCAGAGCTGAATGTTTGGAATACGCCGCTGTACGGTGCGTTTTCCTGTTTGAGTAATTTTACCATTTTATGGAAAAATCCAGAAACGAAATCAATTCTAAAAACATTTCCTGTAACGCGGAGCAGGACGGAGTTCTAACAAACAGTATGTAGGTCAGGCTTACAGGGGGTCAGAGTTTCCTTCAGCATGATTTAACATGATTACTGTCCAGCCACAGTTCCACTTCAGGGTCACTGACCGTACAAAGCTGGGTATTTAAACTGCAGGTAGCTGGCTGCGTCAGACACGGATACTCCCTGCATTCGTTTCGTTTAACACAGCGGACGTGTGGAGGAGAACCTTTAAACAGTTTTAAGAAACTACTGAAGACGCATCTCGGGGGGGGGGGGGGGGCGCAGCATCGAATAACAATCAGGTTTAATGAATTTACAGTATAGTTGGTTTTCTCCATAACGTCTGACTTGTAATGTTCTCATTTGTAAGTCTCTTTGGATAAAAGCGTCTAAATGACTAAATGTAAATGTAAATAAGTGATAAGTGGGTAAATGTGAGTGTGTACACATACAACATTAAATTCATTCATTATCTTCTGCTTTCTCCTCTATTAGGTTCGCGGGGGGGTTCCCCATGCCCATCCAGGGGAGAACGTCTCGGGCGCTGGGCAGATACACCCAGGACAGGACGCCAATCCATCGCTGGACACACACTCACTCACACAGACACACTCTATAGGGGGCAATTTGGAGAACTCAATTGACTTGAACCATGTTTTTGGACTGTGGGAGGAAACCGGAGAACCCGGAGGAAACCCACGCAGACACGGGGAGAACATGGAAACTCCACCCAGATGGGGATTCGAACCGGGAATCTCTAGCACTGAGAGGAGAACGTGCTAAACCACTAAGCCACCGTGCCGCCCTGCAACATTAAAAATAGCAAAAAAATCTATTTTGTTTTGGTTTCAGAGCCCAAAGTAAAGTCCATGAGTCCTACAGGTCCACGATTGGATGAGTTAGGTGTGGGTGAGTGGCATGGGCAATTCTAGATCCTCTTGTCCAACAACATTGCCTGACCTCACAAATGCTATTTTGTATGAATAGGCAAAGATTACCTCATATATGTCCTAATGGAAAGCCTTTCCAAAAGAGTGAAAGCTGTTATGGGGGGTTAGGGGCAATTATTAGCGCTCCTGTAGGTCATCATCATCATCATCATCATCAGAATCAAAATCAGAATTAATCCCTGGAGGGACATTGCAGTTTTTTACAGATGCTCCTAATGTTGTGTTTATATACAGAAGTCGATACAAAATTAAAAAGATTAACAATAATCACAGTAAAATTAAACTAAATGTACTAGAAAATACACAATAAAGTAAAAATAACGTGGCAAACACGGTTGGGAGCACTGCAATGGCAGCATGCACTTCTTGTACACACACACTAATTCGCATAGAATCAGAGGGGCAGGGGATGATGTAGGTGTCCCAACATGTTTGTCTTTGTATTGTATAATGATCTGTAACTTGTTGACCAGGGGGGTTGAACAGGAACTCTGGACACAGTGGAATAGTGGGCGGAATTTTAACAATGTTTTTGTCTAGAACGAAAGTCGTTTGTTTTTTTTTCCCTTCATATTATCTGCATGAACGGGCAAAATGCAGACCGCAAATTAAATTTCATATTTCATGCGATCCTCAGAATAACTGCGTCTTTCTGTCATGCCATAGTGCGGTGGCTGTCTCGCGACGCGATTGTTCAGAGTGCGTCCTGAATACCAGCGCCCTGCTGTCATGGAGCTCTCTGAGGACACGGGGCAGACGTTCTCCAGCGTTTGCCCAGGTCCGGGGTCAGAGGATCAGTCAGCCATTGTTGAAAAAGCAAACCGAACGTCCCCCGTCTGATGGGATGCCGGTAAAACAGGGACGAGCGCTCGGCCCGCCGTCTGCCAGCTTCCTCTGGAAATTCCTCCCACGAAAAAACAAAACTTTCACTCGTTCCTTCGTCTTTCTTTTCTTTTCTTTTCGTTACAAGAAGGGCTCGGCTGAAAGCGCCGTGTCTGTGAGCCATAAAATCGGTGGAGTTTCCCAACTTGCAGAGGGGCGTGAGTGGCTTTAGGGGCATAAACTGGGGAAATGAAGAATGGAATCCGAGACACAGAGGTGGTTTTGAAATAATATCTGTGTAAATCCCCACTGTTATATCATTTCTTGCTAAAATTACCAGGTGATTCTGACTTTTCTGAGTGCGAGGCTCACTGACTTCACAGGACGTACGAGATGCATTCAGTTACGGATACTAATCATCATTTTTACAGTAATTACACAATTAATTACTTATTCACGTGTGCTACGACATGAAACTGAGGACCCAAATGGAATAATGCCGCCCCTTTACAACTAAGACAGCCTCCACATTTCAGAGAGAGGGCACTTAAGGAGTTTATCCAGAGGACCAAGGTCAGACACCGATGTTGGGTGAAAGAGGCACAATCTTAAAAGTGCAGGATTAGAGCTTGAGCCAATCAAGTTCCTCCACATCAAACTCACCAACCATGTAGCCATGTCGTCATGGGCCCCAGTGCATGCTGGGTGAAAGAAAGTGATCTATTTATCCTACTGTACTTACACAGAGAGGAATCAGTCCTACACACACATATACACACACATATACACACACATATACACACACATATACACACACATATACACACACATATACACACTGAGTGAAGTGCGTACACATGCCCAGCGCAGTGGACAGCCCTGTATAGGGCGCATGGGGGGCAACTGGAGTTAGATGCCTTGCCCAAGGGCACTTCAGCCATAGTCCTGGATGGGACCAGGAATCAAACCGAGGACCTTCAGGTCTTAACCACAAGCCCACAACTGCCCTAAATAAGGACCTTCCCCAAACTGTTCTTACAGATGTTCAAAATAGAGGGCTGGCTGTTTGGAACACCTGCATTAACTGATTAAGAGGTGCACCCCAAAACTAAAGCAACAGACAGACAGACAGGACCATCACCACTGAACTACAGTCACACACACACACACACACACACACACACACACACACACACACACACACACACACACAGTCTATATAAACACAGGATGAAGGCTTTGCTTAGTGGCTCAGTTTTGTCAACTTGCCAAATCCAGGATTACAAACCTCAATGTTGTTAAACATAATTCATTATCTTAAGTATTTTGCCACCTCATGCCTACAGAAGAAAAAAAAACTTCTGCAGCTACATGATTCACCAGAACCCCCCACCCC
>JAFMOD010000668.1:1214236-1231608 GCA_019802435.1 Corydoras maculifer
GTCGTTAAATCTAAAACTGTGGGTCGGAAAGAGAGAACATTACAGTCTGTAATTGTAAAAGTACAAAGTTCGTCTATAAGGTAAGTGGAGGACATGGAGCGTGGAGCCAGAAGGGGGGGGCGTGTCCTAAATTTGGACTGTATTTTTAAAAATGATTTAGCAGATATGCGACTGGTTTTGTGGAATTAAAAAGGAAAAATAAATATAAAGTATAGGAAACGGTTTAGAAAATATGAAGTTATTTTAAAAAAAAGTTCAAATGAATCGGAAAATTCAGATTTTTTTTTTTAAATAGCTTTACAGGAGGCAACTCGACGCCGTTTTCAGTCTGAGTAACATTCTGCTGACGACCTTGGCAGCTCTTTGTAAACCGGACATTTCGAGTTTCGATGGCAGAAGCTCTAACTGTTTCCCATTTGCTTTTTTAGTCCATTCACTGATGTGAGAAAGAACCGAGTCTTTGCTCATCAGGAACCACGGTTCTCGATCATGCTCACTGAGCCGCCGCGCAAATCTCCGCAGTTTGCTCAGTCTGAAGTTCCTGCTGGAGAAGAACGCCGAGCAGAGTCCACGAAATACGTCTATATACCCTGAAAATGAACAGACTGTAAATCAGAACTCCAGCATCTCTTTAGGTTCATTGTATTTAGAATTAAATTCATTCATTATCTTCCGCTTTATCCTCTTGTAGGGTCGCGGGGGGGTTCCCCATGCCCATCCAGGGGAGAACGTTTCGGGCGCTGGGCAGATACACCCAGGACAGGGGGGCAATCTATCGCTGGACACACACTCACTCACACAGACACACTCTATATGGGGCAATTTGGATAAATCAATTGACTTAATCCATGTTTTTGGACTGTGGGAGGAAACCGGAGAACTCAGAGGAAACCCACACAGACACGGGGAGAACATGGAAACTCCACCCAGGTGGGGATTCAAACTGGGAATCCCTAGCGCTGAGAGGCGAACGTGCCAACCACTAAGCCACCGTGCCGCCTAAAATTAAATAAGCTTGGGTTTATTTATATACTAGCATCTTGGTTTTAGGTTCTTGGTTTTGGGGGTCAGGTGTGAATTGGACGTATCGTTTAATGCTATGAGTGATACAAATGATGTGAACTAGACCCAAGGTATTTATTATTAATGTATTATGTTTACTAAAATTTTACTTTATAATCTATTATATTATGATATCGTGTGGTTGCCCTCTGACGTGTCCACATTTCTCCCTTTAAATACCTATTTCGTTCGCCTTACATACGTCTCTCTTTGATCTTAATACTGAATTAAGAAACATACCATCATCTTTAAGTTCTTCGCAGGATGCGCAGATGTTGTCGTGCCACCTTCTGCCTGGAACGGCGACCGGAAGGAGGCCACAGTCCGTGTGTTTGATACAGCGATCATTCGGAGACGCTTTCACTGAAAAGGTCCCGCCGGGACATCTCTCACACTGCGTGTCAGTTTGGAATGTGCCTTTATAAGACAAAAAGAATGTAAACGTTCTGTACGCTGAAACACACCAATCAGAAGAATACCTTTAATTCATTTAAATACCTTTACTCTTGACTCCAAATCCTGGTGGGCAGTGTGTGTGCTGCTCACAGAAGTGTGTGCGCCAGTAGAATCCCTCCCTGCACTCACACTCTCGGTTGTGCTTGGCCGAACATTCTCTTTTGACGACCTGCTCGTCGGTGCAGAAGTTGGAACAGTACAGACAGGCGCTCATGTGGTTCCAATATTGCGTGAAATGGAGTTTCGGACACGGCGTGCACGAGGTGTTCCGAGTCCGGGTGCATGGTTCTTCCATGTATGTTCCTGGTGGGCAAGCCTTGCATCGTAGAGTGTTATCTGAAGGGTCTTCAGGGTCAAAGTACAGAGAGTCGGCTGTGGAACAGCTAACTAGAACCGTGACCAGCAGCAGAGTCAGGGGCAACTGGAAAAGGTACGACAGCAGAAAGATGAGGACGCAACAACACGAGGCCACGTACCAGTACTAACACCTCAGTACCTGTCGACCGTGAGTACTTAGTACGAGCATCAACGATACATCATCTCATCTTATTATCTATCTAACACAGTGGATACATCCAGAACAGGGCGCCAATCCATCAGTGGGCACACACTCACACTCACATACATTCATTATATTGGGTCATTTTAAATAAGGGTATTTTATTTATTCATTCATTACTCATTATCTCCCGCTTTATCCTCTATTAGGGTCGCGGTGGGGTTCCCCATGCCCATCCAGGGGAGAACGTTTCGTGCGCTGGGCAGATAGACCCAGGACAGGACGCCAATCCATTGCTGGAAACACACTCACTTACACAGACACACTCTATATGGGGCAATTTGGAGAACTCAATTGACTTGCTCCATGTTTTTGGACTGTGGGAGGAAACCGGAGAACCCGGAGGAAACCCATGCGGACACGGGGAGAACATGGAAACTCCACCCAGATGGGGATTCGAACCAAGAATCCCTAGCGCTGAGAGGAGAAAGTGCTAAACCACTAAGCCACCATGCCGCCCAGGGTATTTTAGAGCAGCCAATTCACCTTGAATCCATGTTTTTAAACTGTGGAAGGAAACCGGAGAACATGGGCATGGGGAGAATATGGAAACTCCACCCAGATCAGGATTCGTCCCTGGAGCCCAGGGACAACTTAAGATCCTTAACATCTACATATCGGCGTGTCTTTAAAAAATTGGGAGGAAACTGAAGTTTCTGAAGAAACACCACTTAATTATTTTTTTTAACATAAAATATATTTAAAATAAATTAAATAATGAAAATTGTGTCACGAAAGAAAAATTTAAGAAAATACACAGAAAGAGTAAAAAGACATGATGAAAATAATACAAACAGAAAAAAACTATCAAATAAAAGAAATTCTATTTGTAGTTATTAAAAAAAATTTATTTCAGAGAATCCAAGTGTTCATATTAATATGAAAACCGTGAGAGGGACTGGTGGTTTTTGGGTTACTTTTTGGAGAATTTAATCATTAATTTATAATAGATTGATATTTCTGAGGCTTTGTTTTATGGTCTGTATCAAACTGCTGTGTACTGTACACTAACAGATCGTAAAGTTCTGACGTCGAAATGTAAATACAGACAATTTAACATGATTAGATCGGATTCTGAGCCCTCTGAGCGATCAGAACACAACACAAACCAGGTTCAGTCATTAAAACAATTAAAAAGATGAATATATCCTGAACATATCCTGATCTAAAAATCCTGAACATCACATCTACACTATGATCACTGAGTGCGGACTATCCCGGCTGTACTGCTTTATAGGAACTGAAGCTTGTACTCACCATGGTGCTCGCACGAGGAAGAACAAAAGTGATAGTGCAGCCGTTTATATACACACAGCACAGTGGGCAGTGCATTATTACAGACGACATTACCTTTCGTTAACCTAGACAGATTTGACATATATTATATACAGTATATATATATATATATATATATATATATATATATATATATATATATATATATATATATATATATATATAAACAATACAAAACTAATGTCAATGAGTCAGTAAACCTTGAATAATACAAACCTGCATGCCGACTTATAAAATGTTCTGATTATTCTTGAAGGGAGGTAGGTTGCTATGAACTGAGGTCCCACCCACGAATCACAGGGGACCAAAAAAAAAAGCATAAAGTTTATCATAATAATCATAAAAGCATAAATACCTCAGCACACGTCACCCCTAACGCATGAATCACAAACAGTTCAAAAACCATATCGTGCATGTCCTGTGTTCTGCTGAGGAGCATGAACTCAATATCCCAATAAGAGTTAGGAGAACCAGCAGAGCTGATACTAATGAGACAGGTGGTGAGCATGTAACGATCTGCTCTTAATTAATATTGTGAAGTCACAGTAACGAAGAGCCAATCCATAAAAAAGATCCCGAATCTACCCCCAAATTATCAGAAAATCAGTTTATACAATAATGATATGGCATCATGGCATGTGTTAGCCACATGCTGCTGCCATAGCTTCTGGAGGCGGAGGTTGTTTAAGTTACCTTATATACAACTTGATATCTAAGAAGCTGATGGGAAATTGAGGAGGAAAGAAGAAAAAAATCAAGTCTCATTGTTCTTTATAGGACTATCTCCATGCCGCCATTATTGATGCACATTGTTATAATAGAACTAATGCTTCAATATCGTCATGATGACATGAAAGTGGTATAACTTGCTGGAACAAAAATAATGTTCCATTTGTAGAACACTGTTTACTTTGTCTTTACAGGGTTTTAATTTTTTTAATTTTATTATTTTATATCTTATTATTTTTAAGGCAGGTGTTCAGAACCGCTGTCAGCACAGGACCCACATGGTCATTAAGACACAAGCCATTTTTGTAGAATACAAACCAAACACATTTATTTTTGCAAAATTAGCCCTCACATTGAAACCTAGGCACGCAAAGTGAATTTAAAAGCAAATTCATTTTAATAAACTTGTCCCAAACTCCAGATTATGTTAGCGTTATGATGGTGACGAATGGTGGTCACCATAGCGACGAAAATGCAGCAAGTATTTTTTCATCTTTTTTTCAAAAACAAAATTAAAATTTTGTCCCTTTTGTTGATAAAGTTATTACTTGTTTGATAATCATAATAATCATATAATCGTGATTATTTCTTAGACAATAACTATTACCACAAAAATCGAATCGTCTCATCCCTGCTGCCTACAATAAAACTCTAATTCAGCTTTTATATCATAAAGGACCTGTAAGCATGTGTAGTGATCTGCTTTAACTCTGGTCGTACTTTAAACAAACAATCAGGGGCCAAAAACCCCAAAGGTGACCATGAAGTGACCCGTGTAATGCAGCGGCATCTTTAACAATTATTTTAGATTATCCTCCTCCTTGATCACAGCATTATAAAAAATAAAACAAGGAACCATTTCAGACCCCAAGACTTATTTTTTCACTTCCATTTTCCAGTCTATTTTTAGCTGCAACCTCGTCACTCTCACTCCACATTAATCACGATCAGATTATCACACACTTACATTTCTACACACACATCCCAAAAAGGTAACCCATTTAAAGGTCAATCCAACTTCCCAGTGCTGAACAAAGGGATATTTATAATGACAGGGCTCGTTAGAACCGCTTCCTGGTGGTATAGGGTTCTGTTATCGTCACAGAAACCCGGCTACTAAATGTCACTGCATTCAGACATCTGAAAGGGAAATCAGCGTTTAAAACCCGTCCAGGTTTCTGTCATATGATTTAGAAGATGACCTTTCACAAAGTCAGATGCCAGACTTTTGGTTCTAATAGTTTTGACCATTACGGAAGAACAAGATTTCTTGTAAAGCAAAAAAAAAAAAAAAAGAAAAAAAAACATGGGAAGAAAGTGGAGTGTGTGCTGGAGACGTTCTGATGCGTTTGGTGCAGGCTGCTCCAAAACATTTACACATTTAAAATCATCACATTATCTGCAGCCTAAGGCGCTGTGCAGACACACCCAAGACCAATTCACTGCTGAACACACCCTCACTTACACAGGTGAACACACACACACACACACACACACACACACACACACACTATATATGGTGCATTAGTCCTATCCCAGCAGTGTCACTGAGGTGGAGAAATGAAACTACAGCAGCCCTGCTATACTAACACCCCCTCACCACATCAGTGTCACTGCAGAACTGACAATCAACAATCCACCACCCAAATGATACCTGTTCTGTGATGCTCCTGAGAACCAACAGCTGACTAACAACATCAAAGAACACAGATGGACTACAGTCTGGAATTGTAGAACTACAAAGTCCATCTGTATGATAAGCAGAGGAAATAGAGGATGGAGCCAGAAGGGGGCGTGTCCAAACTTTTGACTGGTTCTGTATATAGTTACATTAATTACAGTAGTACAGATTGTCCTTTGCGTGTCTTGTAGCATCTCCGTAGCATGAATATCAGTTTCTGGATTTGTTAATTTTGTTAATTACAACAATCCAGACGCAAGGTGTCGTAAAGGACTCCGAGCAAGTGAGGCATTCCGAGTCCAGCCTGGGAAGCAGACTTAATTGCTGGTTTGCACTGTGGCACAACAGGGGCAGCGGGCGGATGTGCTGGGTTTTCACCCCGTCACGAGTTCCGAGTTTGTTTAGACTTCTTGGAATCGTCAACCGTGCGCCTCCAAGCATGTCCTCCTCAGTTGGTTTGGCATGGCACAAACAAAAAGCAAACAAAATATAAAGAGACAAATACAGAGACAAAGACGGGGTGGAAGGGGCAGAGCGCCAGCACACGGAGTCGCCCGGAGTCCGAGGGGTATTTACCTGGACAGAAAACGGACGACAAACCCGTGATTATAAGATACAGATCTGAGGTTTGTCCAATCAGTGGAATTACAGTGTGAATGGTGTGTACGGAGATGACCTCCGTTTGAGGACGTGGGGAGGAGACGTCCAGTAAATGTCTAAAGTAAAGGACTGAAATAGTGACAGCAGACGAGGACAGAAGAGGGTGAAGTGTTCTCAGACAATAGGAAACCCTTAAATATAGGGAGAACATGGAAACTCCACCCAGATCGGGATTCGAACCTGGATCACCGGCACTGAGAGGAGAACATGCTAAACCACTAAGCCACCGTGCCGCACTTCTTTTTATAGAAACTTAATAAATCCACTATGTTTTGAACAATCCTGATTCTGAACTGTTCTGTGAGAATACTAAGAACCTCAGCCGATATGAAGCGTGTTCTCCACACAGATTGGATAATATTCAGGACGCGTTTTATTTGACTGACACTGTACTTCAAAAGCTCGCAGCCGTTTTATGAAACAGCCTCTTAAGGAATCCTGTGTGTGATTCAGGAGGAGTCAGCGGCTCATTTCCTCTTTCTAAATAACACTTGGTCTTTTTATTTTTAAGTTGTAACGTACTAGAGACCACTGAGGTTCCGTTTTTAATATCCAACGTCGCGGCCAACTAACCCTGAGATTTATTCATCACATGGTTCACGAGTTTACGCGCAAAATACTAAGTGTAACAGATGGTTCCTGCTCGTTATTAGAACCTCGAACACTAAGGGTTCGCTCGCGTCATCTGTTGGGGAAGAAAAAAACGTTGGGAGATGAAGACAAGACATACTTTTAAAAATAAAACTGTATTTGAAGTCAGGTTGTAGAAATGATCAGAGTCATCATAAATATCCACAAATATACATCAAGACGGAAAATTGTACAGATTCTTTGGAGACGTCGAGTCGCACGCTTTAGCTCCACGTTCTAAACACGGCGGATGTCACGTCACTGCCATCGGCGTCGATTGGAACATGTTCCTGGTCATTAGATTAATTAAAACGTACTAAATGATCTCTTAATTATGAAACAGGAGCTCAGTTAGAGGGTTGAATACTAACGATGTAGGTGTATATGTGAGAAGAGAGCTTTTAAACAGCGTTTGCACTAATTACAAAGTAAAAGCACCTAAAAAAGACTTAAGTACAACAACAATTAAATTGAGTATGAGAAAGGTAATTACTCAGTAAGTACAGACCTCACTGCAGTGTATTCACAGGGTTATTGCCAGAAGGTATTTTCAGCTAATTATCCTGTAATTTTTCTTTATTCAATTATTACTAACATTAATAAACAATACTTACTTTGTTGACACATTAGAATGTATTTACTATTACCTATTTTTATAATCAGGTGACGGTTATAAATGTGATTCTGGGCATCTACCGATTCTGTACTGTTCTGTACTTAACCTCTAATTACCTTTAATTAACGCCGCCCTTTATTTTGTTCTAGTAGCCTTAAATTGAGGTACTGATACAGTTGTATTAAAGGGTTAATTGCCCTGTAGCTAGAAGATCTAAATTTAAAACGTTACCCATTGAACTTTTGGCAAAATCCTTTCACTCATTCATTATCTCCCGCTTTATCCTCTATTAGGGTCGTGGTGGGGTTCCCCATGCCCATCCAGGGGAGAACGTCTCGGGCGCTGGGCAGATAGACCCAGGACAGGGTGCCAATCTGTCGCTGGGCACACATTCACTCACACAGACACACTCTATATGGGGCAATTTTGAGAATTCAATTAACTTCATCCATGTTATTGGACTGTGGGAGGAAACCGGAGAACCCGGAGGAAACACACGCAGACACGGGGAGAACATGGAAACTCCACCCAGATGGGGATTTGAACCGGGAATCCCTAGCGCTGAGAGGCGAACGTGCTGACCAATAAGCCACCGTGCCGCCCTTTCGGCAAAATCAAAATAACATAAATGTACTTAATGATTCTCTGAACAGACCATAAGGACGATTTGACACCGTGACATCTGCCGTGTTTGACATGGTTAGAACACCGGAAGCTGGGATGTCTGCTTTAAATTGCTCTTTTTTTTTGTAGTTTAGAAAATGTAGTGTAAAAAATACAATTTGAAATATTTATAAATACAAACCTACCTTCCAGAGTCCAGTTTCCTGACATAAATAGATGCATTTTGGGGGACAAACGAATTGGGATGAAGACAAACCTGAACACACGAGTGAGTAATTAAATAAAGCAGAATTGCACTCCACATAACTGTACATTCATATTCGACATTCCCACGTTTTTTGTTTTTTTTTTTGTTTCTTTTGTTTGTTTTTTTTTACAGCCTCGGCAAACGCAGTCCAAAGAAAAAAAAGTTTCCTTTACGTCTACTGAAAACCCAAAAAACCAAGCCCACACGGCTGCACTCATCTCAACGATTATTTACACGTCTCAGCAATTAAATAAGTTTGTTGTTCCTTCGCGCCGTCCTCGGGGTCGCCTTCAGTCATTGTACGGTTTCGTTTTGAAGCACGAGCTGTCGCTCAGCGCACCCGTCAGCATCTTTTCGTAGTGCCGGTGGGCGGCGGATGTGACGATGACGCGGCTTACGCGTTTCAGGGTGCGCAGGAGCATTTTTGGCGCGCCCCGTGAACGCAGCTGTCGCACGCACTGAGCCAGGGCCTTGGTCAGGTCGATACCCGCGTTCTGGCTCTTCCAGAGATGCAAAAGCTGCACCACGTGGCGGTGCGTCGGACAGGAGTTTGCCAACCCCCGCACCGATTCCTCGCTCACCTTCTCGCCGGGCAAGCTGTCCACCAGCACCAGGAGGTCCTCCAGGGTGATGTTCTTCAGACCGGCGCAGCGCGACACCTTCCGCTCACAATGTTTCACTCCTGCAGGAAGAAAGACGTGCAGGGTTTTATTGATGAGAAATCAGAGAACCCCCAAAATGAATAATGGATTCAATGGATTAAAGAAAAACATGGATTCAAGAGGATGTCACGGCTAGAAAGGACAGAGTTCAAAACTGTAGAGGCTTCAAGAGGAGTCTTTAATACAGAAGACACCGGGTGAAACACAGCCATGGCACGCGACAGGACATGACCATATCACAAAACCATGTTTCAACAGTGAACTTTGGGAAAGGCTGGGTATTTAAACTTATGGAGGTTAGTCACATGATGGGAAACACACGGAGCGACACAAATGACAAACAGGGTTCCAATTAGGGGTGCCCGGAAGAGCCGGCAATACCGACCGATAGAGGGCGCTGATGTGACAGGTGAATTTGCTGCTCTAAAGTACCCCTCCCTTGTGTGTCTGTGTTAGTGAGTGTGCCCAGCGATGGATTGGCGTTCTGTCCCCCCCCCCCCGCGACTCTAGTAGATGATTAAGTAAAAGACAATGAGATGAGAATTTGATTTTCTCATAATTGTGAAAGTGTGAAGCGGTGTTGGTTCACATGCTGTCAGAACAGAACCTCTGACTAATGCTCCTTTCTAATGAATTTATTTGTAATACAGTGAATTGGTTTTTACTCAGAGTCCCGAGTTCCTTCAGCTCTGCAGGACACAAGATGTGGTTTGGACTCAGATCAGAAAATGCTCCCTTATTTATGGCTCACTCCCAAAAAATGCTTTGTTGGTCGCCTTATTAAGAGGAAATCCTTTGCGGTGAACTGCGAGTCTGTGATTCATAAAGCAGTTATTTACTTTTCTACACACGCTGCGTTTAATCCCCCAATTAAACAACGTATTTATCAGTTCCTGAAACTTCGTCTTTTACTGAAAACAAAAGATTTTTTTGCAGTCGATATGATGGCTGGCGCCATGCCAGCCAAACCCAAAAGTCCCCTTATGTTGCAACAGCAGCATCGTGTCCTGGTGAGCCGGGGCACACAGTGGGCATGCCATCAAATCAGGGAGTGTGCATTACTCTCTTTCATTTTCCAGCTCTGAACTGATGTACACTGTATGCAGAGATGTTTTTGGGACGTCAACAGGAGCTCAGCTTAGTGACTCCGCCCATTTGCAGCTGTTATAGAGTTCACACTTCTGGAAAAGTCCTTTAATAAGAGTGTGTCTGTAAACATGTGCACCCCTTCATTTAGAAGAGCATCTGTGAGGACAGACACTGATATTTGGCGAGAGGACCTGTCTCACAATCTACATTCTAATTCATTCCAAATGTGTCCAGCAAACCCATTGCATGCTGGGAAAAGGGCCTTCCGCAAACGATTCTCAAAAAGTGAGTATTCTATTGTGTGGGTATTCTATGTGCTTGATTTTGTAAACATGTGGTGATGGGATTAAATAAAACAGCCATCCATCATCTTCCTCTTTATCCTCTAGGGTTGTGGGGGGGGTTCCCCATGCCCATCCAGAGGAGAACGTTTTGGGCGCTGGGCAGACACACGCAGGACAGGATGCCAATCTATTGCTTGATCCATGTTTTTGGAATGTGGGAAGAAACCGGAGAACCCGGAGGAAACCCACACGACACGGGGAGAACATGGAAACTCCACCAAGATTGGGATTTGAACCGGGAATCCCCAGTGCTGAGAGAACGTGCTAAACCACTAAACCACCGCCCCTTGAATAAAACACCTGAATAAAATGATAATCTAAATCAAAATGAAAATTGGGGTCAAAGGTGAAAAAAATATTAACAAAACCAAATTTGAGGCATCACTAATATTCATAACAAATGCAAACGTAATAACAACATATAACCTGATAAAATAATACCACTGACACACTTTACTTTCCACTCCTTTCACCAAAATCACCATAGTAAACTTTCTACCTACTTTCAGTCACTGCATTCCCACAATCCTTTTGTTTTCTTCAGTGGGTGAGTGTAGGTAACACTCACTGATTCCATAAATATCATCATATTTAATTTCTGAAGTGATGTTTATATCTGGACTGCATGGAGCACATGGTGTGGACATGTCCTCTAACCGTTTATGATGCTGTACAGCTTCCCCTTGTCTTTGTTCTGTTCTATCCAGAGACGAAGCAGATACAGAGCCTGCTGCTCCGGATTGCACGTCCTCTTCAGCCGCTCCACGGTCTTCCAGTCCACTTTACGACCTGGAAGGCTCTCCAGCAAGTGGTCCAATGGGACCGAGGCGAGCGGAGGCGATGACAGGAACTGGAATATGGCCTCCTCACACAGAGTGACGTCTGGGAGCAGAAAACAGGTCACGAGCGTTAATTACAGATTTGCATAAGATTTAATCTGAAACAATAGAAACTGCTTTAAACAAAAAGGGAGACTCTGTGCGGTGACCTCGAGCGGCAGGTCGCTTCAGACGACGGATCCAGATCTGAACCCACGGATATCTGATCCACAGCGAAATGGAAGATGCATGAACGTTAGGAAACGAAGAGTGATCGTCTGTGGGGTTTCTATGTTTGGTCGTGCGTTGGGTGGCCAAATTGTCCACGTCCAAATGTCTGACGCAGTTCCCTCATGAAGACATCAACCCCATTGTGAGAAACGGGTGTTAAGTGTCTTACAAGTTTCAGTTTAATTAATTTATTTATATAGTGTTTTATTACAATAGTACATCGTCACAGCGGCGGCAGCGGTGGCTTAGTGGTTGGCACGTTTGCCTCTCAGCGCTGGGGATTCCCGTTTGAATCCTCATCTGGGTGGAGTTTCCATGTTCTCCCCGTGTCTGCATGGGTTTCCCCCGGGTTCTCCGGTTTCCTCCCACAGTCCAAAAACATGAATCAAGTCAATTGAGTTCTACAAATTGCCCCTTATAGATTGTGTATGCGTGCGTGTCTGTGTGAGTGAGTGTGTGCCCAGTGATGGATTGGTGTCCTGTCCTGGGTCTATCTGCCCAGCGCCCGAAACGTTCTCCCCTGGATGGGCATGGGGAACCCCACGGCGATCCTAATAGAGGATAAAGCAGAAGATAATGGATGAATGAATGAATGAATGAATGAGGACATCGTCACGAAGCAGCTCTACAGTCTTCTGAACCCCCAAAGAACAAAACGTAACGGTGGCAAGAAAAATCTCTGTTAAGTTGTTTTTTTAAGGAAGAAGCCTTGTGAGGACCGAGGCTCACTACAGACGTAGTACTTGGTGGGATTGGGAACAGAATCAGGGACCTTTAGTCTCTTCTCCTGGAATTCTGGGACAAAATGACATTCCACTGATGTATATGAGTTATGCAACCTGATGTTGAGGTCAGAGTGCAGGGTCAGCCATGATACAGCCCCCCCCCCGGGAGTAACGAAGGTCAAGGGTTGTGCTCAAGGGCCCACGGTGGTAACCGTATTGGACTTGGGATTTGAACCCCCGATCTTTAGACTAATGCTTTAGTGCCCTAACCAGAGAGCACGTACTCCGAAGCTGCCGTTAAAGCTCCTGTGAGAGTAAAGCTGTGGGTGTCTTTGGGAGCCCTTCATCACTGCGCGAGTGGCTGCGGTTCTGAGATTTATCTCCTGAGCTCGTCCCTCTTCTGGTGATGACTGTACGATCGTCCACGGTTTAAAGCTGCAGTTGTAATACGGCTTAATGAGAAGCTTGTGGCTGCGCGTGGTTTCTTCCTCCGTAATGGCTCCGGATCGCGATCCAGCTCGACCCGAGACGAACAATCAGCGAATTGGACCGGACAGCTCGCTTAAAAAAAAAATTTAAAAAGAAAAAAAAACAGTGCAACCGGAGAAACATGTGAGCTGCGCTTTAAAAACGCTGCACAAACTTTTGGTCTGGCATGGCCAGCGATCCCGTTCACCCACAGACTGTTTAGCTGGATCAATCAACGTCGTCTGATGAGCAATGGAAAGCAGAACCCGGCATTTCCCCAGAGGCCAGATCTCACAACTGAGTCACACCGGGTTCCGACGGCCAAAAAAACATGACGTTCTATAAGGAACAAGGGGAAAAAAAGAAAAGGGGAGAACAGTGCAGATAGAACCCGACAGGATTCAGGGAGCATGGGACATGGTGTGCGTTTCAAACACCACTCCGAATACGCGAGCGCTCCCCGCTGCGCCTTGTTTCAATTAACGCTTTCCTTGTCGTAATGGCTCTGGAATGCCGCGCGTACGTGCAGCTGCGATTTAACTCGGGGTCATCCGGAGAACCGGCTCCGGCTGAGGTTCAGTCTCCCCGCTGCTATCGGATTATCAGTCTGCTGCGTGGCCCGATGCGCTGACGGGAAGTGTTCTGCTTAAACATCATCGCATCATCTACAGGAAACATATTTACATACGATTCCCATCTTCAAATGTTCAGGCCGCGTTCCCCTGACGTCATGAAACGTGACGTCACTTCTTCAATTCGAACATAAATATTCCATCCATCCATCATCATCCACTTTATCCTCCCATGTCAGCATATTCACGCCCTCTGATTAGATGATCAGAGAGTGGACCGCCTCCCTCGGTCGGACATTTTCAGGTAAAATACTCAGGATTTAATTGGAATTTTTAGTAAGAGTTAAGTTTCCTAAATGGGTTTATTGTTGGTGATTTTTGAAATTCTTCCCACGCAAGTTATCTATTTGCGAATGCAACAGCTCGTTACACGGCATTTCTGCATTATAAGATGTTTTTATAGCCATAAAACAGTTAGCACGGCCCGCCTGCTCACTGTTAACATTAATGCATCAGTAATCCCATCAGCCCATCTGGCACCAACAACCATGTCACAGTTAACATTTCTTAATTTATAGGACACTTAATGAGCCGTGTATTTATTTCACAAAGACCAACGAGCCAGTTTTTTTTAAGGAGGAACCAGCTATATACGCCGAAAATCTAACGTTTAAAAAGCCATAGTCTGAGATATGTTTTAATTAAGACGGAATTTATTATTCTTAGGTCGGTCGTTTAATCAGGATTAATCAATACGCTCCCTCCAGTTCCGATTCATCACGCCGCGGCGCTGAGACGGAGCCGACCCTGTAACCGGGCACTTTACTAATCATCATGTATTAAAGTCTTAAATGCGAGTGAAACCAAACGCGGCAATAAATCTCATTAATGTGGCTTTTTTGGTTATTATTACCAATCACACGCGCGCCAAGCACAACAGCCAGGTCCACAAATCCAACGCTGATATTGCGCGTCCGAGGTAAGTGGGGGATCTAGTTACTTTTGGTCACGGTGGTTTTCCAGATTGTGGCGTTCCAGTGAAGTTTCACTCGTGAAGTGATGCCATGACTCAGTCCGAGAGCAGCCGTCGTACCCGGCTCACAGAGACGGGCGTGAAAAAAAAAAAAAAAAGGGAAAGTGCAGCTCTGCCGTCCTTTGATGAGCTCTGACTCTGACTCGGCTTCCACGTTTTATTATTAGGAAATGACAGCGCTCTGTGAAGCGTTCCTCCCGGCGCCAGCAGGCCCGAACCAAAGTGATGAATAAGTTGCTATCATGATTCACTCTTCTTAGAACACTGTTAGAACACTGTTAGAACACTGTAAGAACACTGTTAGAACACTGTTAGAACACTGTAAGAACACTGTTAGAACACTGTTAGAACACTGTAAGAACACTGTTAGAACACTGTTAGAACACTGTTAGAACACTGTAAGAACACTGTTAGAACACTGTAAGAACACTGTTAGAACACTGTTAGAACACTGTAAGAACACTGTTAGAACACTGTTAGAACACTGTTAGAACACTGTAAGAACACTGTTAGAACACTGTTAGAACACTGTAAGAACACTGTTAGAACACTGTTAGAACACTGTTNGTTAGAACACTGTTAGAACACTGTAAGAACACTGTTAGAACACTGTTAGAACACTGTTAGAACACTGTAAGAACACTGTTAGAACACTGTTAGAACACTGCGTGGACTAAAACAAGACATCCAGGTGTTTGGCTCAGTTTCATGCTCACAGGTGCAAAAAAAATCAACACTGTTCATTCTGGATGACTGTAACTCTACGTTCTGAGAACCGTATCTGTTCCCTGAGGAGCCCTGATCTCAACCCCATTGGACAATTTTGGGGTTAAATCGAATGGAGTGAGGCAGGTCCTCACGTCCGACTTCATGTAATATATAAGCGATACATATGGGTGGACTTTGCATGTTCTCCCTTTGTCCACGTGGGTGTCCTCGGGGTTTTCTGGTTTCCTCCCACGGTTCAAAGACATGGATTCAGGGTATATAGTCTGCTCTAAATTGCCCTTAGTGGCACAGTGGTATAGTGATTAGAACATCTGCCTCTCAGCGCTGGGGATCCAGGTTTGAATCCTGAAGTGGGTGGAGTTTGCATGTTCTCCCTGTGTCCGTGTGGGGTTCTCTGGTTTCCTCTCACAGTCCAAAAACATGGATTCAAGGTAAATTGGCTGATCTAAATTGCCCCTTTATATAGTGTGTGTGTGATTAGATATAGTGGTGCCACATTTTCTGGATGTGCATGAGGAACACCCCCCATTCTTTATAAACAGTGTTCTGTAATTTAGTAACTAGATGGCAGTGTTTTGTTGTTAGAGAAACTGGAATCCTGTTACTCAGCAAACAGCATTCATTTTAAAAACTGGACTAGATTACGTACCAGATTACTAACGCATTTTTTTATAATAGTGTGTTTGTAAGTGTTTTATTAAAGTAATCTGATATACCAGGTTGTGTATTATTGTGAATAATGCCACGCCCCTCTTGTACCTCATCGTTTTAATATAATCTGAACATTAATATCTCACTCTACAGTTGACATGAAAAGCACCCGGATTTTAAAGGTGTAAAATAACGTTATATCTAAATCTATAAACTCCAGACAGTAACCGGCGCGCTCACCAGCTTGGCACTCGGTGTGTTTTCTCGTGCAGTCGAACGCGTGGTCGCTCTCACACACGGCGTCCTGGGTGGCGCTGCCAGGCCGGAGCATCTTCATGCCCATTTTGGAACAGTCTTTATGAGGCATGCAGCGCTCGCTGACCGACGCAACGCTGGAGTAGAAGCCAGGAGTACACTTATCACACAAAGTGTCAGTTTCTGGGGTGCCTGTGACAAACACACACACACACACACACACACACACACACACACACACACACACACTAACATAAGCCGCATGTTCAAACACAATGAGAATCATTGTTCTCCAGAAGCCAAACCCTCTTCAAGGACTCGGTGTGTTAAAGGTGAAGTGTATTATTGACAGATCGGAGAATAAAATGCAAATGTACGAGGTCAGTTATCTAAACCGTTCAGGAGCGGCAGGTGGGCCACAGACAACTTCCTCATTTCAGCCAAATTAAACCCAATTGGCATCTGCCGGTCAAATACCCCCCCCCCACCCCCCACTCAGCACGGTTACAGCATCTGCTAAACACCTGGCGTCACCTGGATGACCTCACTGATGACCTCACTGAGCAAGCAATGAAGAAACCGGTGCTCTGTTCATGAGAACAGGAAGGATTAACTTCAGCCTATCCCTGCATTATGTACGAGAACAACGGGGTGACATGGACAGGAACGCTCTCGCCTCACACCGAGCAGGTCCCGGGTTCTGTTCCTCGGCAGGGTGGAGTTTGCATGTTCTTCTCAGTTGTGCTGTGTGTGAGAGTGAGGGTCATCACAATAAAATCTAAATATATAACAATAATAAATAAAGAACATTAATTATATCTAACGGGGACAAACCGGTGCATTGAGGCTTCATTACTGTATTTTATAAACATTAAAGGGAAGCTGGAAAAAGTCAGGTCTGTCACATTAGGGGCTAACATGCTCGTTATTATCCAGACACTGTCCACAGGGGGCACTCTGAACCTTATTTCAACTTCCTGCCACAGCGCAGACAATTCGGGGCCCAGGGGCCACACACGGCACGAGGTACGATAATGTTCAGTCTGCCGGTTTAAAAAAGGGACACATCACTGATACTACATGTCCCATAATGCAGTGCAACAGCAAACACGGCAAGACTTGCAAATGTTACTGCACCCTTCTAAGAGCCCATTACTCAGAGTAAAGAAGTCTCTGCATTAGTTTAGCATGTTCTCCTCTCAGCGCTGGGGACCTGGGTTTCCCCCCCCCCCCCC
>JAFMOD010000668.1:1251137-1448014 GCA_019802435.1 Corydoras maculifer
TTCCCACAGTCCAAAAACATGGATCAAGTTAATTGAATTCTCAAAATTGCCCAATTTAGAGTGTGTGTGTGTGAGTGGGTGTGTGCCCAGCGATGGATTGGCGCCCTGTCCTGGGTCTATCTGCCCGGCGCCCGGGAAGTTCTCCCCTGGATGGGCATGGGGAACCCCACCGCGACCCTAATAGAGGATAAGCGGAAGATAATGAATGAATGAATGAATGTTTTATACATAGTGTTGAATATAAAACAGTTTGGGGAAGAACCAGTGCACAAAGCAAGGACCATAAAAATACGACCGGATACGTTTGATGTAATTAGATTCTGCTCCACACATCCCACTTTTGGGATGAACTGGAATACCAACTATGTGCCATTGCTCCCCTACTGACACTGAAATCCGATAATCAACTCTATTCCATGAGTGTGAACTGTTCCATAGAGGAACGATTACTTCCAGTGTAACTTTCTCACTGAGGTCAACCTCCCCAAACTGTTCCCACAAATTACTGGGAGCTTGATTATAAACACATAATAACAACCCCGGCTACACAGTTATTGAATATTACAATTTCCTAATAAAAAAAAACATTATTGAATATTAAATGATGCATTCAATTTACATTATTTTTCCCCCAATATTCCCTAAATAAATAATAACAAAATAATAACAGCGTATTAAAGGCGACAGCGTCAAAAATCATTCAACTGAAATATTGATGCTTTAGAATTAGAATGCCGCGTTTTACAGGTTCCACTTCATTCTCAGGTGTTAATTAAAATCCGGAGTCGGCAATAACCCTCATAATTATTTATTAAAAACCCTTATTTTTCATTTTTTATTTTCGTTTGCTGACAATCGAATGGAATTCCATACAGTTCTGCAAAAAAAACAAACGCGTTTCGGTGTCAAAGGAATAAAGTGGACGTTGTTTCCACAGCAATAAATAAAAACTTGATCTGAGCTCTGAGGTTATCGATCGATCGGTTCTCCCACAATGCAATGCAGCGTGCGGCGGCGGGTCCGAACACTCACCACGCGCAGTCTCAGAGCGCTCCGCCGCGGCGTGCCGTGTGCACTCATGCTCCCTCCTATCCCGAGCTCTGCGCTCGTGCGTGCGTGTGCGTGCGTGTGAGCGGGAGCGCGCAGAGGAGCGCGTTTTATAGGAAAGGGGGGCGGGCCTTTCTGTGTGTGTGTGTGTGTGTGTGTGTGTGAGTGTGTGAGTGTGTGTGAGTGTTTGTGTGTGTGTGTGTGTGTGTGTGTGAGTGTGTGTGAGTGTGTGAGTGTGTGTGTGAGTGTGTGTGAACTGACAGCCAGCTGCAGCTCAACCTCATGATGGGCAGTTTAAGCAAAAATGTGAGCAAACGCAGGAAAGCACGGCGGCGGCGGCTTCAACATCAGAGAAGGAAAATGGGAATGATTCAGAGTTCCAAAAGCCTGCGATGAGATCCCTCACACATCACCGTGGAGCCGTGATGTACACACACTCCACACAAAATACTCAGACGCACAGCGCATTCAGGGCATCGCAGCAGGCACGGCTACAATAATCATGCAGTCGGGACAACATTTTGGGGAAGGCCCCTCTCTCTGGTCCAGTGCACACACAAGATCCACAAATGTTTCCAAAACATTCGGGATGAGCTACAAGTGAGACTGACTGGGCGCCAGGTCCTCTCAGCATCAACACCAGGTGTGTGTGTGTGTGTGTGTTTGTTGGGGGTGGGAAGGTATGTCAGGATAGCTCCCCTAGGTGTCCCAATACTTTTGTTCATACACCTTATTCAGAAGGTCTGTTAAATAAAAACATGTACAAGCCTCTTATTCTGCTTGGGTTCATGAGATCAGCTGGAGCCTATCCCAGTGCACGTGCCCTGGACATACCGACAGTCCATCACACTCACACACACACACTCACACATCTGGAGCAGAAGGCCAGTTTGCCTCGCTATATTTGTTGGGTCGTGGGCAGAGGGTGGATCAAACCTGCCCAGTGACAAAGAGAACATACCAACTCTCAGGAATCAAGACGAGAAGACGAGCCACCGTTAATCCATTGTAGTGGTCCTTACTTTTACGTGTGCGGTGATTCGGTTCAGCGCTACTGAAGAAACTTGGCGCGGCGGATGTTTGGAGAATATGTTATTTCACTTTTATTGCTCTGCGAAGCTGGGAACCGTCTCAGTAATTAGAACTGACACAAAAATGCACGTTCCGGAGCCCCGCGTTCGCGAAAGTGGGTTAAGCAGGTCTTTAACACGTTCTGACAGTTTCACGGGGATGAAGGCAAACACACACACGGGTCCCCGTGATGAAATAATTAGCGGGATGTCATGTCCGCGTGCTGATTTAGGAGGACAGCGAAAGGCCCGCCGCCGAGTCCAAGAACATTTCCTAGAACCAACACAATAAATAAAATGCATTTTCAGGGAACGAAGGTTTAAATCAGAAGACTGGATGATATGCTGATGTACGTCTGCGCCGCCGCCGCCGCCTCTGCTGGAATATACGGGGTGTCAAGCCAAAACTATTTACTGCAGACTTATCGCACACAGAGAACCCAGTTCTGTCAAAGAGCTGCTTTATTCAGAGCAAGAACTTTAATCAACACCGGGACCTGATGAGAACTTCATCAGCACAACCGGCTGAGAGAGGTAACATAAAATGAATGATCGCGATGATCCAACGACGATCTGCTGAACTTTAGAGTTTCTTCTCAACACACAAGCTGGAACTCATCTCATCATCATCCTCTTTATCCTTTATTAGGGTCACATGGGAGGGAGGTTCTTCATGCCCATCCAGGGGAGAACATCTGCAAAAGGCAGGGTGCCTATCCATTGGTGGGCACACACTTACTAAAGAGGGGCAATTAAGAGAGAGGCAATTTTCAATTTAAAGCAGCCAGAACCTGGAGAAAACCCAGAGGACATACACGGGAAAACATGGAAACACCACCCGGATTGGGATTCGAACCCGGATCCTCAGCACTGAGAGGAGAACATGCTAACCACTAAGCCTCTGTGCTGCCTATTAATACTTTTAAGAATCTTTTATTCAAATGTTTTATTCAAATTATTTGTTGTCAATATCTAGAAAAATGCTCGTGGGGGGGGGGGGGCACAGAGCAAGGTTCTACAGACGCCTCATTTCAGTCTTTTGAACGTTCCTTTCACTGATGTCGGCTCAGCGGTGTGGCCCGAACATCTGCCAGCTTTATTTCGTTACTATCTCCTCAACAGCTGAAGGCCATTTCCAGATGCCTCCTCCTCCTCCTCCTCCTCTCCCTCCACCGCCGCCGCTGCCCCAGTGATGTAACCCGGTGCAAAAGCTGCCTTGCGGTTTACAAACACAAAGATCAGATGAGGGTTGGCCTATTTCGGGCCCCAAGGTTCAGTGGAGCATCGAAAATCCCTTCAGCCTTTACAACTCGACCACAGAGCGTGTGTGTGATGCTGATGTGGTCCCTAAAGATAGCGCAGCCATGACGTCTTCCAGGCCTCTCCTCGTTCCCAGCAGCTCACGCCTCCGTCTGATTGACACACTGCTCTCAGATCTGCCCTCAGAACTTCCTCTTGGGCTTTTGGGGCCTGTTTGCTGAAGACGGGACGTTGAGCACAAGCACACGCTGGACATCTTCAAACAGCGATGGAACCACAAAGAGCATCTTCAGAACACAGAACATGGAGCTGATGAAACACACACCGGGGATGGAGGGAACGCCGGGGTGAAGCGTCCACAGTGGCGTGTGAGTGGATTAAAGTTACAGAGCCGAGCCGTTACGTACATCATTCCTCTAAAGTCATTATGAAGAACATGAGCGTGTTATTCTTGACGTGCTATCGGTTCTCAGTTCTAATAGGGGAACGTATCAGGTACAGAGTGGCGCAGTGTCTCTGTTCGCATGAAATTGATCCGTCACCCAAAAGCTGAGACATGACTCCCGCTTCATATTTTCCACGCACGGGTCCGCGTCAGCGTTCCGTCATGCCTCCGTCAGCCGTCAGCCTCTGACCTCAAAGCAGCTCCCTGCTGAGTCACTTTCGGGTGGCGGATCCATAAATAAGAGAAAGGTTTGATTGGAACTATATCTGAATAAACGCCGCTTTAATTAGAATGTATGCTTAAAGGCTGTGACGCTACAATGCCAGGCGCGCCACTGCGGGGTCAGACACCGATGCGAGGTGTTCAGTGAGGATGAGGTATCCAACCCTCACCCAACTGTTATAGACCTCACTCTGTGCAGAGTGGCTCAGTCATACTGGAACACAGAAGAACCTTCCGCGAACTGTTCCAACAAAGTACTATTAATAATAATAATAATAATAATAATAATAATAGAATCCCAATCTGAGTTTCCATGTTCTCCTCGTGTCCGCGTGCGTTTCATCTGGGTCTTTCCTCCCACAGTCCAAAAACATGGATCGAGGTCAATTGAATTCTCCAAATTGCCCCATATAAAGTGTGTTTGTGTGAGTGAGTGTGTGTCTGTCGGTGTATCTGCCCAGCGCCCGAAACATTCTCCCCTGGATAGACCCCCCCACGACCCTAATAGAGGATAAAGCGGAAGATAATGGATGGATGGATAATAATAATAATGATGTATTTCGTTCTTCGCAGCGCCTCACACTCGCAGGTGTTTCTACACTCTGTGGTTTGGCCGAATTCTCGCGCCGACTTGCGCCGCCGCTGGCTCACCGTAACGCACCTCTGTGTCATGACCGGCTCAGGAAGATTAGAACCTGTAATAAGTCACGGCACATTAGCTGGATTTCTTACGAAGGCCGCTGAAAGTCATCTACCGCTCCTCTCACCCAACCCATGATCATTCATACATTTTCGCAAGTGCTGATTCATGTGATCAAACCCCGGTGTCGATCCAGCGCCCGCAGCCGAAGTGACCGTAGCTTCTGTGGTTAGAAATGTTGCAAGCTGGATTACGAGAGCAGGAGCCAAATACCTGCAACGGCATTCCGCGTGCCTCCGATTTAAGGTGTTTAACTTCAGAGGTCGGGACCAAAATCCACAACGAGTAACAGAAATAACACGAGGAAGCTTCGTTTTTATTGTGATATGTTTACAGCTTCTGCATCGAAGCGTCAAAACATCTACGCCTGGAAAATATGAGTGCGTTGTATTCGATGTCTGGGTCGTAGACACATATACTATACTATATAGGGGCAAATTTGATGGGGGACAATTTAGAGCAGCCAATTCACCTTGAATCCATGTTTTTGGTCTGCGGGAGAAAACCGGAGAACCTTGAGAAAACTCACAAAGACAGCAGTGAGGACAGGATGCCACTACACCCAGGACAGGACGCCAATCTATCACTGGGCACACACTCACTCACACAAACACACTCTATATGGGGCAATTTTGGAGATATCAGTTGACCTTGATCCATGTTTTTGGACTGTGGGAGGAAATCGGAGAACCCGGAGGAAACCTTCACAGACATGAGGAGAACATGCAAACTCCACCCAGATTGGGATTCGAACCGGGAATCCCTAGTGCTGAGAGAAGAACATGCTAAACCACTAAGTCACCGTATCTCGGTTCTTTAATCAGGTCAAAAAAAACCTCTAATCTAATTGCGTTTGCATGAGAAGCTGAGCTGAATACGGCGTTGCAATGACTTTATCGTATTTATTTCCATATTTGAATGACCTGGTTTTGGTTGTATAGTTATTTAGTTATTTATATGTACAGCCCTTGTTGTATAAAGAGTTATAAACAAAATCAATTTACTTATTTATTTATAACACAATCTAAAAGATTATCATTACATTTTTATCCTGGGCCCATGAGAGATCGTCATCTCCACTAATTCATTAGATTACAATTCAAATAAACATTTGAAAATGACTGATCCGTGCTCTGATGATCGGACCCCCCCCCCACAGAGCAGGGATGATTAAGGTGGTGGATGATTCTCAGCACCACAGAAAAACAAAGGTCGCGATGCCGTGGTGGCTCCACGCTTCCTGTTGACGTGCAGGAGAGACGAGGCCCCTGGCGGCCCTGCGCGGCGGCCCTGCGCGGTGGACACTCGCCGGAGCGGCCGCTCGGCGTGACGTGTGCGGAATGGTTTTCATGTCCTGTGGTGAGGCCGAGCGGGTTCCTGCGCTGTGCTGACACCGGCGTACGCGCACACAGGCTGTGGGTGTGAAGAGGTCAACCATCGACGTCGCCATGCGGCTACTGCGCTGACCGACTCAAAGCCCCACGGCCACACATCCATCACCGACATGCCACTGCCCTGGAGCTGCCGGAGGACGCGAGCGGTCCACCAACCCTCAGGCTGCTCCGCACGGACCTTAAAATCAGGTCTGCTGCATGGACCATCGCCACGCCGTCGCCACGGAAACCCACAGTCCTCATTACGTTACAGAGAGTGTCACTATTGATAGGGGGGGGGGGGGCCCCCCCCCCCCCCCCCCCCCCCCCCCCCCCCCCCCCCCCCCCCCCCCCCCCCCCCCCCCCCCCCCCCCCCCCCCCCCCCCCCCCCCCCCCCCCCCCCCCCCCGGCGTTGTGGGTTTGGACTCGGGGAATGACTCCACCGCCGCGGAATCCCTGCGCGAGTTCAGGACTGAATGCACACGCCGCAGTCACACACACGCTATTCAAATAAACGCTTTTTCGTCAGAACAAAGGTTGCTCGGAAGTTTCCAACCCGAAAAGGGGCCAGCGGGATCGACTCCGCGAGTCCATGGACCTTTTCGAGACATTTAAAATGGTACGCAGGGTGACTTTACCCCATGGTTAGGGCTACGGTCTGGTTCCAGAAGTGCTGATACACACAAACAGTGCCGTCACCGCATTCAGAACCAGACCGGGAAACTTCAGCTTTCCCCTGAACTCGGGTTTATTTTCTTATCTTCTTGAGTTCGGTTTGTTTGTTGGGGATTAAAGCAAACAAAGTGCATTTAGTGAAAAAAAAAAACGCTGGGGGACAGCTGTGGAGTAATCCAATAAGAACATTCAGCCATCTGACTGTAAACGGTTCGGCTTCTCCACTGACAGACTCAGAATGAGATCATACGTCTCCAATAACAAGATCCACGTCCATAAAGAGCTGGAAACATCACTGTTTATACGGCAGGCTGGGAAGAAAACGTTTAAAGCTACATTTACATTAACCTTTAAGTTTAGTGGTTCGCACCTCTGCCTCGCAGGGTTCAGGATCCAGGTTCGAATCCCGATCTGGGAGGAGTTTGCATGTTCTCCCCGTGTCCATGTGGCTTTTTTCCAGGTTCTCCGGTTTTCTCCCACAGTCCAAAAACATGGATTCACTGTAAACATGCTGCTTTAAATTGCCCCAATATAATGAGTGTGTGCCCAGCCATAGCGCCCTGTCCTGGGTGTATCTGCCCATCTCCCAGAACGTTCTCCCCTGGATGGGCATCAGACCCCAAACCTATGACCACCCATAGAGTGAGAACTGGCACCACGCTGAGGTTAAAGCAGCAGGACGCCCTCAATGGACTTATAGAGTTTTCCAATTTGCCCCATATAGTGTGTGTCTGTGTGAGTGTGTGTGTGCCCAGTGATAGATTGGCGTCCCTGCAACCCTAATAGAGGATAAAGCGGGAGATAATGGATGGATGGATGATTAGTTGAGTCCATTTTCTTTTTCAGAATCATTGCATTTGGATTTTGGATTTATGAGTGAAGTTAATTCTCTGGTTTGTTTTGTCAGAGGAACATAAAGTTGGATAAATGAATCGTGAAACGAGCGTCATGGTCCTTAAAGCTGTTTTGCTTGAACAGGCAGAGCTCCTTTAACAAATGACTACAGATTAGGGTTAGTTTAATCTGCATGCGGGATAAGCTTCAAATCTGCTGCGTGTTTTATAAATATGTTTATACAGAACAGATATGGACAGTCTCCAAACCATAAAAGTTCCTTGATTTGCATAACACTCCTTGTCCTCAACTGTTTGCTGATAACAGTGGGGTCCGCAGAAAGCTGATTTCCATAACAGACCATGAGAATGAAAAGAACAGGAACAGAACAGAGCGGGGAACAAACGTTCACGGGATAAAGTCCCAACTGTAAGAATCATTACTGCTCTCGCATCGCGGCCGATAAACACCCATCAATTAATAAAGCTTTGAATAAAGAGTGAGGTATTAACGTACGAACCTGAAGCATCGCGTTCGCCAGACGGTCTGCGAAACCAACGACGACCAAGTCCACAAAGAGCAGATGCTATTTTTCGAAAGAAAATTAAAGCTGTTCATTTCAATGCATGAATTATTTATTTCTGATTTCCAATCCAAGGAAAATCAAGTTATGATTTTAAGAAAACAATGTTTGAAAGTTTTTTTACCAACATTTTTTTTAAGTAAGATCAGAAAACTAATTTCCGAAAGAAAAGGCCTTTAGCTACATGAACGTTATGTTAAAAAAAAGCAACTAGGGGAGAACGTTTCACCCAGGACACACCCAGGACAGGACGCCAATCTATCTCTGGACACACACTCACTCACACACACACACTCTATATGGGGCAATTTGGTGAACTCAATTGATCTTGATCCATGTTTTTGGACTGTGGGAGGAGCCTGGAAAACCCGGAGGAAACCCACGCGGACATGGGGAGAACATAGAAACTCCACCCAAATGGGGATTCGACCCGGGAATGCCTAGTGCTGAGAGGAGAACATGCTAAACCACTAAGCCACAGTGCGGGCCATACAATATCATATTATTATGACCTTAAATTAACATCTTGTTTTCTTGAGAACACAAAAAAGTCAAGAATATAAAAGTCAAAATAACTAGAAATAATAAAACTTTATGGTAATTTGGCAAGAAAGAAAAAAAACAAGCCACGAAGCCATGAACCCCTCCGTCACCGTGAGATCTTAATCCCAGATTAAAGTAATCTGACTAACCCGACTTGTAATCTCAATCCTTCACTTTTTTTTTATCCTGAGTAAATTACAGAACGATGGGCTGTAAAGAAAATGTTTAATTAATAGGAAGCTCAACACGGCGCTCGTTTGTCCAAACTCATTAAGATCTTTACATTGTCCTCATCATTGGACGTGAACTTTACCGCAGTCTCTGAAAAACAACAAAGAAACACGTTCTTCCACTCCCGCCGCCCGGGTCGTGGTAAAATAGATCTATGATGATATGATGAGGAACGTGACCTTCTCAAGGTCTGCTCGCACGGCGGCGGAGGTCAAGGTCACAGAGGTCCATTCTTGAGGACGATGATTAAAACACAAAAAAAAAAAAAAAAAAAAAAAAACACGTCCATTTCGGTTCAAATCTCAAACGCAGGACGCAGCGTGGGATTACGGGAGGACGAAGCCGAGCTGAAATAACACGCAAACAAAGCAAGACAAGCTCCGCCCCCTCCCTTATCACATTAATGAATCATTTTGAATTCCCTGCTGTCTTTTTTTTGGCAGAAATGCGGTTCCCCCATGTTACAGCGCCTCCTCACTCAACAGATATTTCCTTTAATATAAAGCCTGTTGATTTACTCTGGTGTCTTGGCTTCGGCTCCTCTCTCCATCATCACACCGATTACATTTCAGGTGACTCTGCTCTTAACATTCTTCTTTTTTTTTTTTCCTCTCCAGGATGTGGGGGTTACGAAAAACCTCTAAAAACTGCGGCACCCTCTTTTTGGATGTAGAACCCTTTTTTCAAATAGTTAAAAGCTAATAGTGAGGCAGCGGCGTGAACCATTAAGTGTGAAGGTGGGCAGAAGGTAATCGCAGCACCTTCTGGAGGTTCTGCTAATGTTCTGTGCACAGGGCTTTGGGGAGAAGTAGGGTGCAGAATTTAGGGGGGGGCAGTCGGGATAGGAACAGCTACTTCAGTATATAATTCAGTCTAATTTAATTCTGTCTCGGTGGTATCTGGGTGGAGTTTCCATGTTCTCCCCGTGTCCGCGTGGGTTTCCTCCAGGTTCTCTGGTTTCCTCCCACAGTCCAAAACCATTGATCAAGGTTAATTGAGTTCTCCAAATTGCCCCATATAGAGTGTGTGTGTGAGTGAGTGTGTGCCCAGCGATGGATTGGTGTCCTGTCCTGGGTGTATCTGCCCAGCACCCGAAATGTTCTCCCTGGAATGGGCATGGGGAACCTCCTCCCGCGACCCTAACAGAGGAAGATAATAGATGGATGGAAATTAAATTCATCAAATTCGGTTCATTACAAGGATGCGATTTATAATTTCCAGACCGAAAAAAACCCTGTGGCTTTCGGGTGATTCCTGCCAGGAATGTGCCAACGTGCCTCTCAGAAAAGAAAAAAAAAGGACAGGGTGGGATGTGGGGTGGAGTAAAATCACAAGTGTTCATTTCAAGTGCGGCCAGTGAGTAAAGGTTAGGGCTGGAGGGAGCAAACATCTGGGCCGGGGCGCTTGTTTTCTGTTTGTTTGGTCCGTTTCATGGGCCCCTGGCTGAATGTGAGCGCTGTGCTGTGCCACCGCAGTGCTTTGCATGTTGTGACATCATAAAAAAAAAAAACCCGGCGGAGGTGAACGACCCTAAAAGGCTGTCTTGTCTTCAAGTGCACGCCGGACCTGTTCGGCTCACGGTTTCGTGGCTCGAGGTCTCCAACAGCATCCGAACCACCGAAGAGGAAATGTCCGGGTCTAGTAAACACGGCGATCAAAGGACCCCAGGTAGTGCCGGGGCAGACTGAGCACCGGGGCAGACTGATGAACTTTCCACATGGCCTGCGTTGCCTTTGTTTGCTTTTCCAGCTCCGTCCCGGCCGAGCATTTTCCAAACAGTAAATCTGAACCGGCGCTCGTTACTTTGGGGAAAAAATGACAAACAGCGCGATGGTGCCGTCCAAATCAGCAGCGCATCGGGGTCTCGGTCACGGATTGTCTCACTGCGCCAACCGAGCCGACGACAAACAGGTACATCGACGATGCGCGGGCATTTCTGACAATCCCTTACTATCCCTCCGTCCTCCCATCACCCCCCCCCCTGCCCTCCCCCCCGCGTTGCCTCCGGACGCGAAAACACGGCCTCCGCTGCGTCCAACCCGACAGACACGAAATTCCTGTGATATTTTGGCGAAAGCCGAACTACACGTTATGCCCCCGAGGTACAAAACAAACAGATCCGACGCAGGAAATGTGCATGAGGAATCAGGCTGGAGATCATAAACCATTCGTCCGAGATAGAAAATTTCATTTGTCGTCTTTGGCGCACGTTTACAACGATAATGCTGTGATTCGGCGCCATTTTTTTGGACCGTCCAGGCCATTCCGCAAAAAAAAAAAAAAAAAAACAGTCCGAAGGCCGAGGCTCATTTTCCAGCCATGAGCCGGTGCTTCAGCAGGGTGCGAGCCTCGGGACGGACAGCTGCTCAGACCCACCAAGAAGCGCCAAACACGGAGGGCTAAATAAAATCAATACGCTGCCAGTAAGAGGAAAGCTGAGGACTATATTTGTCCTCGCCGAGGTTTTTCATCTGGAAGCAGAACAGAGGAGGCTGTCGAATCCTCTGGGTAAAATTGATAGGTGCAGCAATGGGCTTTTTATTCCAAAAAATGTATATATAGAGAAAAAACGAGAGAGAGAGAGATGTAGTTTTTGACAGCTGGAAAACTAAATATCCATCATGTTCATGTTTTCTTTTTATCGTCCCGCATGCGCCTAAGTGGTCGTCACGTTTTCTTAAACTTCAGAGAGAAAATCTTGCCTCGGAACCGCAGCAGCCGTCCACTGACAGTCAGCGCCGCCACATTACCGTCCCGGTGATCTGACCTAGAAGTCCGAGTTCACCACATTAAACGCCTCGGAGCTGAACCCGGGTCGTGGGAAAACGGTTTGGGTGATGGGATCTCGGGGAGCTGAGTTTTACGTAACTCATCAGATAAGCCGCATTCGAGACGGGCTACTGAACCGATACGGTTTCGTTGTACCCCATCGGTCAAAAGTCAAGTGTAACTAGCCGTTAAATACACGTGTAAATACCTCATACATAAGGTTTGACAACAATCACTCATCTCATCAAACACACCCAGGACAGGGCAACCAGTGGGCACACACTATATAGAGACAATTCAGATTCACCTTAGTCAATTCACCTTGAACCCAAGTTTTTGGACTGTGGAAGGAAACCGGTGAACTATATGGGTTAATTTAGTTAGGGGCAATTTTGAGCAGGCAATTTGCCTTGAATCCTTGTTTTTGCACTGTTGATGGAAACCGGTGAACTATATGTTGCAGTTTATATAGGTGCAATTTTGACCAGCCAATTTGCCTTAAATCCTTGTTTTTGTACTGTAAAAGGAAAGTATTGAACGATATGGCACAATTGAGATAGGGGCAATTTTGACCAGCCCATTTGCCTTGAATCCATGTTTTTGGACTGCAGGAGGAAACTTGAGAACGATATTGGGCAATTTAGTTAGGGGCAATTTTGACCAGCCAATTTGCCTTAAATCCTTGTTTTTGTACTGTAGAAGGAAACTGGAGAACGATATGGGGCAATTGAGATAGGAGCAATTTTGACCAGCCCATTTGCCTTTAATCCATGTGTTTGGACTGCGAGAAGAAACTGGAGAACCCGGAGAAACCACACATGCGCAGGTAGAACATGGAAACTCCACCCAGATCGGGATTCCAACCATAATCATATGTTCTATATTTTAAATATAATTGTAATTTGACATTTCTTACACTTTATTTTATTTTCTCAACACCTCGTTTCCAAGGCAATTACTCTAGAGTTACTGTAGCATTTAATTACCCTGTAATTAGCAGGCCGTATTTTTAAGTGGCACCAGAATAGTACAAAGTTCTCTACCTTCGTATTAAAGGAGAACCAAAGAACAGTTCTTAAAATAGATTAAAAATCTGCAACACTATTAAAGGCCAAACCGTTTATGGGCGTGGCATTTTGTTTTAACTTGAGTTTTAATGAGTGAGGCTGGTTTTGTGTTTAGTTTTTTGGTTTTATTGGCATTAAAAACTAAAATAATAATAATAATAATAATAATAATAATAATAATAATAATAATAATAATAATAATAATAATAAAAACATTAGACTTTGAACTTTTTAATTGTCATTTTTTATCATGAGGTCTTTTTGCAGAACATTTTATCCAAAGCAACTTCAAAGTTGGGCGGAAGTGGCGTAGTGGTTAACAGGTTCTCCTCTCAGCGCCAGGGATCCAGGTTTGAATCCTGATCGGGGGAGCGATTCTGTTTGGGTGCCCCGCCCAAGGGCACTTCAATAGTACTTCGTGGGACCAGGAATCAAACCTGGGGCAATTAGGTGGCAAGGCTGGTTCCCCAACCACAAGCCCCTGGGAAACATGAAACATGAATTTCATTGGTTTGTTCCTTCACATGTTGGACGACACCATCCTCACTGGACCGCATACAATAAAAGGAACCTGCAAAACTCCCGAATATGCTGATACCGAGGCTGGAGTCTGCCGAGTTGCGGGACGTCGGGTCGGTCCGCGGCATCCGTCCGCAGCCAGCCGGTAGACAACTATTTAAAGTTCGGTCACAACGTTAAATAAACACCTGACCGATTTCGCCAGACTGAAGGCTTTTAAGAGTGTCTGCTCCACAGACTCGTACATTCCTCGGTGCGGCGAAATTAAAACGTGGTTTCTTTAATTTTTTTTTTTGTTCAGACTCAGGCTGCTGAAACAAAGAGCAGAACAAAGATCCTCCACCTTAGAACCGAAAGCCTGAAGGTTCAGAGAGATTCTTCTCGTCGGGTTGGTGGTCATTTGTAGCCGGTCTCGGTAAAGGAAACCCGGTGACATCATCACTGCCGCAAACGAACAGAGGAGCTGGTTACGAGAGGAACCTCGAGAACCACAGCAGATCTTAAATTTACACATGCCACAGGGTCGGCTGTTGATAGAAGAGGAATCCTGCCCGTCTGAGTCACGCCTATATTTACGTCTTGCCCGTGAGTGCAGGGAGTCGGGCTTTTAAAAGCATGTTGAGAAGATTCATTCATTCATTATCTTCCGCTTTATCCTCTATTAGGGTCGTGGGGGGGTTCCCCATGCCCATCCAGGGGAGAATGTTTCGGGCGCTGGGCAGATAGACCCAGGACAGGGCGCCAATCCATCGCTGGGCACACACTCACTCACACAGACACACTCTATATGGGGCAATTTTTGGAGAATTCAATTGACTTGATCCATGTTTTTGGACTGTGAGAGGAAACCGGAGAACCCGGAGGAAACCCACGTGGACACGGGGAGAACATGGAAACTCCACCCAGATGGGGATTCAAACTGGGAATCCCTAGTGCTGAGAGGAGAACATGCTAAACCACTAGGCCACTGTGCCGCATGTTGAAAAGATGTCTGTCGTAATGAAATCCCACAGACAGACGGAACGTTAAGTGAAATAGCAGGAGGACATTTCGACGGATGATGAAGAAACCACAAGCCAGTGGACCCGCACCCCTTATCGAAAAAGCCATTCCCGAAGCCAGATCCCAACATGCCGGCATCGTATGTCAGCGGCATCCTCGGGTTCGAGGCCCGCCTCAGGCCGCCGGCTCCCGACAGACTTCAAAAACTGGTGGATTGACATCTGGGCCTTGATGGAAACTTCAGAGCACAATGCGCGGTTAGTTGTGGTTCACCAAGGAATAAATGAAACTCCAAACGTTTTCAGAATGTACTTCGTTTGGAGAGCGTTCTCGGTCGGAGCGAATTCCCCTGCGGCGCGGTCATTTCCCATCAACTAAGAACTGCGGCGCGCGAGCCAGCGCTCAATTATAGGTCCTCGCCGTGATGAGTTTATACAGGTTGTAATCTACCGACCTCACGGCATAAAGAATTTGTAGGACCTGTCACAGGCAATGGCAAGTCCACACAAATAAAATCACAAGAACCGCCAAAAAGGTGGCGCCAATCCAACGGCCGTTAATCACGCTGCCCTCAGATCACAGGCCTCCACACCGTACGTCAACGTCTCGGCTTCTAAATGAGCGTAACAGGTGACGAGGGGACGGCAGGTAGCCGACAGACCCCCTTCGACTGACTACATCAAAATAAATGGTTTACGTGACCTGAAATGGTGTGTTTGAACATGCAAATCAGCTCATTTGCAAACATTTCATATACGAACAACGAAAACTTTCTAAACTGTTGTTTGTTTTGCATATGTCTTTTTATTCTGCCATAAATCAAACCATTTTGCTGACAGGTTAAAAAACTTTAAATAAATGATTATGTAAATTAGGTTCAATATGGGTGTCTCTCAGTGCTGGGGATGTTCTCCCCGTCTCTGCGGTTGCTCTAAATTGACCCTATCCAAATCCCAAATTGCCCCTATATGGTGAATGTCTGTGTGAGTTTGTGTGTGCCCAGCAATGGATGTATCTTGGTGTATCTGCCCAGCGCCCGAAATCCCCCCCCCCTTGATAAACATGGACAATCCCCCCCCCCCCCCGCGGCTCTGCCTTTATAACCTGTAACAACAGGTCACGGGGAGAGAGAACCATGGGGCAATTAGACAAGAGGAGCGGGACTTTTGGTACCAATGCAATGTAATTGGACTTCTTTAGAGTTTTACAATGTTTAAATACGGGTCACCTGATCACCACACAGTCTGTACCCCCCCCCCCCCCCCCCCCCCCCCCCCCCCCCCCCCCCCCCCCCCCCCCCCCCCCCCCCCCCCCCCCCCCCCCCCCCCCCCCCCCCCCCCCCCCCCCCCTCACAACAAGGTTTCTTTCTTAAAATATCAAGGGTTTTTTTTCTTGCCACTGTCGCTTCGTCTTGCTCTTTGGGGGTTTAAAGGCTTATAACTCTGTAAAGCTGCTTTGTGACGATGTACTATTGTAAAAAACTGTATAGATAAATGAACGTAATACTTAATACTCTTAACCAATGGCGATCACACACGGCGCCACCTGTGCTCTCTGGACTGTAACAACAACTGCTATAAACAGAAAGGTTCCTTTATTACTGACACTCAGTCTCTTCTATGTTGTTGTGAGTTGGTCCAAATAGCAGCCATACAGCCGGCCTCTCAAAACCGGTCAGTGCGTGAGTGATGGGCGTGTCCCGCCCTGGACTTCCAAACCCCTGACACACTGGTTTAGTTTATATCACCTTAAACGTTGATACCAGCGTTTTTCAGGCTTATTTTGTGTATTTCATGCAGTGTCAACGTTTCATGTCTGCAAATCTTAACATCTACAGGTAAAAAGGACAAAACCTTTTTTTAAAATGAATGGCCCTCCTGATGCCAAAGTCGCAACAGAACCCCAAATGTTGCAAAACAGATGCCTTGATAAGCAGCACGTAGCGTTTGTTTTCATATTCACTTCATCTGAAGCCGTGGTCACTCTGTGGTCACACATTGTTCCACTTGCCCTTTTTTCCCCTTCACTTTCGCAAAGCAGACGCCAAATTAACTGTCTGAAGTGTGTGTGTGTGTGTGTGTGTGAAATCATACTACTGTTCAGTAATAGCTGATGTCTGGGATGGAAGGACTTATGGGAAACCAAAGGCAACGTTCCAGTAAATACCAGTGAAGGTGTGGAAACCAGTTGCCCTCGCAATAACGTCTGTGCGGCGACGGGAAGCTGACGTTTAAACAACGGCGAACCAAAGAGACGACCAATGAACGGCACGGCGGTCCATGAGGTCCGCCCCGCGGCCGAGATCCCGCACGGGACCATGCAAGTCCCGCAAAACCAGCTGACCGTCCCTGAACTAACCAGACGGATCTTTACGCGGTCGGAACCAGAACGCTCGCCGGCCTCTCGGGAAGATGTAGAGGGTGCAATCGAGGGGCGAAAACATTTCGCAGCACGCAACTGTTTGGATCCAGTCAGTGTTCTAAATTATATGTCTTGCGTGTATGAAAATGACAGAGCTCGGTTCTCCTGATTAGCTCAATCTTGTGCTATCATGGTTACACCTATAGCAACTGCAATTACTCAGGAGAGAGAGAGAGAGAGAGAGAGAGAGAGAGAGACTCCGGCCTGCTGCTGTCATCTTAAAAAAACAACGACTGCGTGCCAGATTTCCTTTAAATCGGTTCTGTGGAACGGTTTCCCTGCAGAGCAGAACCGCCAAGCAACCACATCCTCCATAGAGAACATCCACCACCGCGAGGGAACGCCGCCGAATTCAGGTGTTTTATCCAGCTCCATAAGTAAACCTTTAAAACGGGTTCCGCTGCTTAAATCTGATTGGCTGAGCCATTTGTCCGGCCGTGACGTCATTGACAATAACACCTCTGAGCGCTTCACATTCGTATCAATGCGTGAAATACAATACATTATTTTACATCATAAAATACAGATGAATATAAACAGCGAAAACAGTCGATTACTGACCAGCACCACACCTGTTACACTGTTTCTATAAACTGTGTTCTGTAATTTGGCCACGAGATGGCAGTATTTGATTGTTAGAGAAACCGGAATCCTGTTACTCAGCGTTCACTTAAAAAAAATGGACTAGTTTATGCCACAGAAGACCAGATTATTAACAGTTTTGTTTTTAATAAACACATTTCTGAATTCTGTTTTTTTATTATTTTGTGTTTGTAAGTGTTTTATTAAAGTAATCAGACACTGAAGGTTGTGTATTATTGTGAATAAATCACAGTAAAGAGGTGGAACTGTACTCCACTACACATCGGGACTAATAACACCTCTTTATAGGATTTATTCACATTAATGCCACGCCCGCTCGTACCTAAATCTAGCACCCAATTGTAGCTTATGGAAAACAGTTTAGGGAAGGCCATGTTTTGTTAAACCACAATATAAGACCCATAACTGCGTGGTTGGGTGAGTTTGGTTTGTGAGAACCTGAGCGCTGACCGTGACTTCGCTGTCCGACCTCATCTACACTCTGAATGAGGCAGATCCCATAGAGCCACATCAGCGGAGGGAGGGGCTTCTGATGACAGGACGGCGTTGGCTGCAGGGCGCTAAAGGTAGCGTTTAGGAGAGGAGCTGAATTAGTTTGATTGTTTAAGGCTTCTTTAAATAAAGACCTGCATTCCCTTTAATCACACAACAAGCTGAATACACACGACCATCATGAGCTCAACGACAAAACTCACTTGAAAGCTAACGAGCACGAAATGAGGCATAATTGTACGACACCTCCGTGCAATTAGAACCCTGAGAACACTCTCTGAACCACAGCACGAACGCGAATGCCCTGCGGCCTGCGTCGCGTTCTCAGGATACACTTTCAAACTTTATAAACTTTTGATGGTTCACAAAAACTCAATGTTTCAAAGACGCCTCAGTTTTAGGATGGAGGGGTTTGGAGGGAGCACGTTTTAAAGTGGATCTGCAGACACAGGCAGCAGCAGAACTCGCAGTGAGAACCGGCGGCATCCAGGTTCGGGTTTTCTACGGGTTTGTCGGTTTCCGAAAAACAAGGTCCAGAAACATAGATTCAAGGTGAATTGGCTGTTCTAAATTGCCCAGTGCCCAGTGATAGATTGGCGTACTGTCCTAGGTGTATCTGCCCAGCGCCCGAAACGTTCTCCCCCAGATGGGCATGGCGAACCCCTCCCCGCAACCTTAGTAGAGGATAAGGCGGAAGATAATGGATGGATGTGACAATCATCTAACACATCGGTCCAGTTTTAGGTCCCAATGTCGGGGTCTTTTGCATGTTCTCTCCACATGTGTGTGGGCCTCCTCCTGGTGTTTCTTCCAAAAAACATACATACATAAAAACATATATTCATGTCTCAGACATGAATGTAATCTCATTGCATTATCTTCTGCTTAATTCCATATTAGGGACTAGGGTCATTGGGGGGCGGTTCCCATGCCCATCCAGGGGAGAAAGTTTTGGGCGCTGGGCAGATACATCCAGAACAGGGTGCCAATTCTTCACTGGGCACACACACAATAAAGGGGCAATTTGGAGCATTCAATTCACCTTGAATCCATGTTTTTGGACTATACAGTAGGAGGAAACTTACACAGACATGGGGAGAACATGCAAACACCACCTAGATCGGGATTCGAACCTGGATCCCCAGCACTGAGAGGCGGACGTGTTGGGAGGCAGACTACTACACCACCGTGATTTTAAACATCCGCTGACCGGCCACTTTATTAGAGACACCTCCGTTTGGACCCGAACCGTCAGCTTCACTGGTCCAACCGTCAGATGGAGACTGCAGCTGCACAGTTTGGTTCCTACGTTCGAAGATTCGGTTCTCTGAACGTTTGAGACGTCTCAGAATAAGTGTTCCGCCGTTGAAGGTCTGTGAAGCCTGCGACTGTAACCTGGGATTTTCCACCTTCCCCAGCGCAGCGTGAATGCCCTCTTTGTGCGGCGGGGCCATTCAGAGTGGCTCCTGATGGTGCCGCACCTTTCATCTGCCGCGAGGTTAGCGAGCACGTCACATGTTCTCAGATAAGCGGCACCCCTCGAACGCCGAATCGAATGCGTGCGGCGCAAATACGGAGCCTCGGATTTTTAATCACGTGTTTGAGCGACCGGGATGCAAATCCAAACACACGCTCTGCCGGGTGACTCGTGGACGCAGCGCCGCTCTGTGCCCTCGAGCCGGGGACATTTTTAAGCCGTACGTCACTCTGCCACAGGGTGAGTCAGCTCGACCAAACCCCCACCTTCACCCCCCCCCAAAGAAAAAGAGGATATTTTAAGGCTAAAAATCATAATCTCAAAGACTAATATGAGAAATCTGGCATCGGAGCGCCGCAGGCCTCGCTCGCGTAGCATGCTGTAATTTTCTAACACCACATGACCTTTTCCTCCCCGAACTTCAGAGGGACAGTTTTAAACCCAATGGGGACAAAGTCAGGGCATCTGGAAGTGAGGCATGCTTCAGTGGAACAGGGAGGGCTCTTCCTGGTACGGACACGGGAAGCCGGCGGTGCCCGTGGCACGGTGAGGGACCGTTCCCGACGGAGGTGGCAGCAGCGGTGCCAGACCCTCATCGGTGCCAGACCCTCATCTGCTCGCTTCATCAGACAAGCGAGACGGAAAATGCAGCCGTGGCACGTCTTTGTTTATTTGTCCCTCTCACTTATTAACCCGAGGCTGATGGGTTTAGCCGCTCGTCTGGACATATGGGTGGAGTGCGGTACTTCTGAGAAGCCACCTACACCCACTGGCCACTTTATTATATGAACTTTATAAATATCTGCATCTGGACGCACTCCGTTTGTCCTCTTTACTCCGTTACTCCACAGAGCGGGAGGTGTTATTATTAGGGTGGTGGATCATTCTCAGCACTGCAGTGACACTGACATGGTGGTGGTGTCCGTGTGCAGTGCTGTCTGCAGCGTCCTTTATCACTGATGGAGGATCAGAGGATGGAGAACACACACTGTGCAGCATCACATGACCTACTGTGTCTAATTCCACATCCACAAGGTGGAGCAATAAGGTGGAGGTGTGTAATAGAGTGTACAGTGAGTGGATACAGGGTTTAAACTGCAGCAGCACAACACACACACTCACACACCCGCACCACCACCATGTCAGTGTCACTGCAGTCCTGAGCATCATCCACCGCCCTAATAACGCCTGCTCTGTCCATGGTCCAGATCATCAGAAAACAGAGTAAAGAGGACTAACAGTCTGTGGAGGAACAGACGGACTACAGAACGGAATCATTAAAGGTTCTCTCTGTAGAACGCTGCAAACGGAACTGGGTTATAAATAATAGTGCTTGTTTACAGTGTGGACATGTGGACAGTACGGAAAGTGGGCCTTCAAAGAGCCAAGTTTGGGATATTCCGAGCTGAGAAAGCTTGATTAGTCATGGAGACGTCACGGGCTCCGTCCCAAACCACATACTACTGCACATCACCCCCGAACCTGAGTGCTGGTTAGTGTAAAAGGCTAATGACATCGCTGGCGCTCATCTGACACCCTATTAAGCACACAGAGCCTCGTCAAACTGCTGCGTCCCTCTAGTGGACAGATCTGCTATAACAAGCATGAAGCTGCTTGGACCGAAATGTCTGAGGATTTTAAAGGCTCCTGATTCTGCCGTTCACCCCTCGGCTAATTAAAGCAGCGTGCTGACGGATTGGCATGTTCCTTTAAACTCTAGACTTTGAATAACTTTAATCTTTAATCTCATCGATTTCAAACCTCGTTGTGATGATAAACGGAAACAATGCACTATAGATCAGGTTGCCAAAATATTTGGGACACGCCCCAGACGTATAATGCTGTATGAGAGGGCCCGACTCGTGATCTACATTCTGACATTAATGTGCTCGCTGAATGCTGACATCAGGACTCTCACAGTCAAGCTGAAACGGTGCAGGAGTGCAGGGCCTTCCCTAAACTGTTTGGTGCTTTTATACACCTGTAGCAATGGAACTGAACGCCTGAATTGAATGATCACGAGACGTGTCCCATCACTTTCGTGCATATACTGTATATGCCCGTTCATACAGGGTGGAATTTGTATGTTCTCCCTTTGCAGTAGTTTCCCTTCACAGGTTCTAAACATAATCGGAGGTGAATGCGACTGTTCTGTGATCAGACGTGTGATCTGTTGAAGTACGGGGATATCCTTCAGCTGCCCCCCCCCCCCCCACACACACACACACACTTCCCAAGCTGGGCAGGGACAGAATCGCAGGGCAGAAGCCCCCCCCCCCTCCCCCCCACAGGGAAGACTTTGGGCCGCTTTTATTTAATAATTTCCGGACCGTATTTCACCAAAAAAAAAAAAAAGTGCAGCGTGGAATCCTGGGATGCACGCGGTCCATCGGGTCAGTTCGGCGCTCGGTCGCGCCGCCTCCTGGACCCATAACTCACGCTGGAACCGCACGTCGAGGTCTGATTTTAAATAGTGTTAGTGTCTCACTCCATCTGGTCTTTTGGTGCCTAAAGCAACACGACCCTCTCCAAGTTCGGTCAGGGCAGGTCCACACAGCTTTACTCCATTCATAAATCACAAACCAGAAATCATCTGTGATTTACATTTCTCTGAACGCCGCGCGCGCAAACATCCACCGCTCACGCTGCACCTCAGGAACATGCCGCGGGAACGGACGGACAGCACGCTACCTTCAGGGGTTCAGGGCTCGTCATCGGGGAAGCGACCTTTAACGTAATAAATGTACACATTTAACCCATCTGTGCACTGAAACACACACACACACACACACACACACACACAGTGTGTAGCAGTGCGGTGGGCAGCCCTGAATACGGGGAGTAATTGGAGTGAGGGGCCTTGCCTTCCCAAGGGCACTTCAGCCATAGTACTCGGTGGGACCGGGAATCGACCCAGGGACCTTCAGGTCAGCCCAGGTTCCTTTATTTATTTGGGAACATATTCATACATATGAACTCAGTCCATTATGATCCCCCAGGATACAGTGCTTACAAACAGAGGGGTGTGTCCTCCACATTTAACCCATCCATGCACTGAAACACAGACACACACACACACACACACACACACTGAGTAAAGTGAGCACATGTGCCCGGAGCAGTGGGCAGCACTGTACATGATGCTCGGGAAGCAATTGGGGTTAAGGGCACTTCAGCCGTAAAACTCGGTGGGACTGGGAATCGAACCGGGAACCTTCAGGTCAGCCCAGCTACTTTTATTAATTTGGGAACATATCCGTACGCATGACCCCCCCCCCGGGTACATGCGTGTAAACTGGCCTGACTGATTATAATGGATATTATAATGGATATTCGTTTGACGATCGAGAGTTAATGAACTTGTAGACACTGAGACGAAAGGCGGGACGAATTGTGCTAATATTTTCCCTCTTGAATCCTCAGGGGTACTAAACTCGCAAACACGGCTCGTTCGCCCGGGTATTTATAGTTCTTGGTCCACCTCCCGAACACCAAACGAGGCCCTGGACGTTGATGGGCTGCCATGTCAGATGGAATGCAGCGGAGTGCGTCCGCTGGTATGGCCGTAAAAACGCAGCCGAGGACACGGAACAAGCGGGAAGGCAGTTGCACAATGCTCTACAGTAGGCGGGGAATTTTTCGTTTAATTCGTTCATTCGGCCACAATGATTCTTAGAAGAAATAAAATATAAACGGACCCTTCCCTGACAATAGATTCCCGACACAGCCGGCGCGCCGCTTCCTCTCACAACGGATCTGTGAGAAAGTAAATCCACTCAATTAAGGCCGAAGCTCCGTGATTGCAGCCGCTTCGGGCCGTTGTTAGCTTTGGCTTTTCTTCTCCGCGCTTACAGAGTTTCAATTTGTGCCTTTCAGTCGAATTATTCGAGTTCACTGCAAAAACACCGTGAGAGCCTCCGGAGGAGCCAAACCCAAAATTGCAAAACGATAAGCCTTTAACGTTCGCAATAACAAATCCGCCGTTAAAAATGTGCAGGAATTAAGTGAATACCTAGAGGAACTTCGCTCGGAGGGCTTGTGGGTCGACCGAGTGGACCACCGAGTCAGCACTTACCACCTGAGAGGATCACGGTCACATAACAGGCGCTGGGCAGGTACACCTGGGACAGGGCGCCAATCCATCGCTGGGCACACACTCAAGCCCTTACACTATATATATATTTTCACTTTACACACAATTTAGAGCATTAAATATACCTTGAATCCATGTTTGGAAAATGGGAGAACCCGGAGGAAACCCACACGAGCACGGGTAGAACATGGAAACTTCACCCAGATTGGGATTCGAACCCAAGCCACCGTGCCGCCGGTTTTTTTATATTCCATTTATTTAAAATTAAACCAATGGATTTTATTGCTATAAGGCAAAGGGAGGACTAATAACCGGGATAGGTCCTACACAATTGCAGGGTAGACACTCAGACAAAACACACTCACACTTATTTTAATTTTTTTTGTTGTCTACAATTCACGGACTACAATGGGTTTTGCTTAAAAAAAAAAAAAAAAGGAAAGACATGAGGAGAACATGCAAACTATTTTTAGGGACACCACCAGCTCACTTGGATTTAAAGATCTGTTCATATTTTAAATGTTAAACACATACAGCTTCCAGGAAACCAATGATGGTGTAAATCTGTCTCTATAGCCATAGTACCACATACCCCCCCCCCCCATCATGACTACAGGTGGAGTTAACTCAAAACTCAAAACTCCAGGCAACAAAAGTTGTAAATCCTCTGAGTCACTCTGTCTGTCCACGGCGACTTACGGCGGTAAAGCCCACGTTTCCTAAACGGTGATGAAAGTGCCGGGGATTACGCCGAGTCGACGCTTTCTGCAGCGAACCCTAATCTTCGTTATATCTCCCAAAAAAAAAAAAAAAGGAGAAAGAGAGGGACTGCACTACGGGGATGTTTGGGCACACGGACACTGACTCACTCCACACAGAGCCGCTCATTGTGCCCTGCGGTTGAGGGTTGGCTTCAGACGGATCCATTGAAGACAATAATGAGAGTGAGATTGCGTTTGGGAAATTCTTTTAATCCTCTTTCTAACGGGTTTCGCAATCTGTAATCTGTAATTTGTCAGATCGGCCCGAAAATAGCAGCGAATCTGCGAAGGCTTCGTGTCATCACTTGGAATTGAAAGATAGGAGCCGCCGCCAATACGTCCGATCGGCGCCAAGTACCGAGAGGTTTCGGCTGGATGATAACGTTCTAACACGTAACACATGCGGCCGAATCCGCACAAAGCCCTGAACACCGGGCTTCAGCCTCATGGAACTATAGGCCCGGATTTGTTTATTTAAAAAAGAAAAGGATTCCGGAATAAATGAGCGATAATGAAGACACGCGGGGAAAAGAATAAATAAAAGTGGATATTAAGGTTCCACTCGAATCATCCGTCAGACAGGATCCCTCCGGTTCGGCGTGGACGCTCAAGTTCTGCGTCACTCTGTGATCCATCCATCCATTATCTCCTGCTTTATCCTCTATTAGGGTCACGGGGGGGGGGGGGGGTTCCCCATGCCCATCCAGGGAAGAACATTTCGGGCACCGGGCAGATACACCCAGGACAGGATGCCAATCTATCACTGGGCACCCGCTCACTCACACAGACACACTCTATATGGGGCAATTTGAATACAATTGGCCAATTCACCTTGAATCCATTTTTTTGGACTGTGGGAAGAAACCGGAGAACCCAGACACTGTGTCATCCAAAAAATAAAAAAGGTTCTTAAAAAACACCTCCAGAACCTGAAGCCAGGGGCCTCGATCTGGCTGGAGTTTGCATGTTCTCCCCGTGTCCATGTGGGTTTCCTCCGGGTTCTCCAGTTTCCTCCCACAGGCCAAAAACATGGATTTGAGGCGAATTGGCTGCTCTAAATTGCCCCTATCAAGTCTGTGTGTGAGTGAGTTCCCAGCAATAAATCGGTGCCTCGTCCCAGCAGCCAAAAAGTGCCCCCCCCACCCCCCCGAGGGGTATACTATGCTGTTTAGGGTGATTATACGATTGAAATGAACACCTGAATGAGGTGATGCTGTGGACGTCGTGGTTCTCACACAGAACACTCCAAATAAATGGGAATGAATCCGCTGGGCTCGACACGAGAACGTTCAGTTCCCCGTTAAAGAACCGAACAAAGCCCCGCAGTGCGTCTCATAAGAACACGGACTCTGGCTTAGAAGGCGGTGTTTATCCGGTGGAGGTGAGGTACGCTCTGAATGATTTGGTGCCTTTAGAATTTGGACCTCCACAGGAATGTGCACAGTCTCTGAAGTGAGAGTCTTTCCACCCTGTTCTCTCTCTCTCTCTCTCTCTCTCTCTCTCTCTCTCTCTCTCTCGTCTCAGGACCGATGATGAATGCGCAGATGATCAGTTGCATTTGCACTAATCCATCATACCTCAGCACTCGCGCCAAATCATAAATTGTTACCCATTACACCCGCAGAGGGGAACAGAGGAGACGGAACGCGGCGCAAAGACGTGGAACATTTTCACGGGGGTTTCGTTGGAGTTCGGCTGAACACGGAACGCAAACCTCAGTGCACGGAAACCCATTCTGTAAACTGACAATCATCGAAAAACTCTCGTGTTCTGTCTACAGTTATTGACGTTACATTATACAGTCGGGATTCTCTCTCTCTCTCTCTCTTTCTCTCTCTCTCTCTCTCTCGCTCGCTCGTCCTCTGGGTTGGAGTACGCAGTCGATAAAGAGATCCAGCCGCTCTAAGACTGATGAGAACCAACTGAGCGGTTTGATCTCATAACTGAACTGTACTACAGAAGTGATGGCATGGTGGTGCGTAGGTTGGTCTTGGGGTTCGCATCCCAAGCACGATGGACAGGCTGCATTCTATGTGGGATTAGCATGTTCTCCTCGTGTTTCTGTGAGTTTCCTTACCCAGTCCAGTCAAACTCTAAACCCAAACGGTTCTACTTTGTGGTAGCTCATTGGTTAGGGCGTTGGGCTACCTACCTGAAGTTTGGGCGTTTAAATCAATGTGGGTCCTTGAGCAAGACTCCTAACCCTCATTGCTCCAGGGGTGGCTAAACCATATGTTCTGACCCCTGTCGTCAAGTTGGGATAAGTGTGAGACGCTTTAGATAAAGGCGTCCGCTAAATGATCCAACATGGTGTTGAGTGAACAATGACGTGATTAAATGTCTGAATGTTTATTGGATGTGTTTGGCAGGTCAGTGTTTAGAGTGTTGGGCGGGTGGGCCTTGTTGCGTCTAAAAGGGATAGGACCCTTTGCTGATCTGATCAGGATCGGTGATGGTAGATGTCAGATTTAATGTCTTTGCGCTTTTAAGTCGTGAAAACTAAATTATTTTAATAAAATGGAAGCCATATTGCCATGACTAGAATCTTCCAACGTTCTGTTACGATTGAAGTGTAGTCACAGGACTTGTGGGCGGAGTCTGAAGACGTGGAAGACCAATAATAACGACGTGACGACACATCCGTGAAGCCAAACATCGCGAGGCGACAGATACGACAACGAAAAACAAAAAGCCCGTTGCTTTGACGAAGCACCGGAGTGCTTTAGCCCTAATGAGGTGTTGAGTAAATCGGGGAGAGACGATAATATGATTAGACGCCTGGATGTTTATTGTTCGGGCGTGGCAGCTCAGCGGTTAGGGTCCATGGAAATAGCGGGCCCGGGTTGCTCCATCCTGGCGTGCTGTATTATGGCTGACCCCGCGTCATAGCTCCGATCCTAACCATCACGTCCGGATCCGCGTAAGGATACGTGACTAAACGCATTAGGAAGAATGAAGAGGTGCTCAGATCTCGCTGTGCAAACAAATACCCAGCCTGGCGTTTATTTGCAGCGTGACACGAGGTTCTCGCTGGCGCTTCCCCACAAAAACAATCAAACCCGTTTCGGTAACCTCCCGAGGACGGGACGGACGGAAGGACGTCGGGCAGAGGGCAGCATCGTGAAACCGGTGGAGTGCGACTCCGATTAGCTCCACCGTTGCACCGCCATCCTCCAGAGCGCTCGTAAAGCCACGCGATGTTCTGCAAGCAATTTGCGGCGTGACATTACTTCCAGTCCTATAAATGTCTCCCTCTCGGGCGGCGTGAATCACCCCGAGGCACGGTGGAGAAATAAAAGAGCAACCATTAAACCACATGTAAACAATTAGTCCCGGCAATAATAGCCCTGCGTGGAGTCGGAGTCATCGTGTGTGCAGAGACCCGCCGCAAGCGCTCGGGGGTGCCACTCAGAGCGAAAGCCCCGGGGAGATGAGCAAGAACCCTCCTCAGCAGCCAGAACCTTTATAGGCCGTTTATCCCGCGTGGGTTCCGCTTCCTGCTCAGGATTAGAACCCCCGACACCCTCTCGAGGTTGGGAGCGCAGGGCCCGAACCGCTTTTTCCATTGATGAACTGCAAGGAGAGGGATGAAACACGGGGAATGCAATTTATGAGCGCGCCGCCGCCGCCGCTGCCGCCGCCGTGCCAAACCATGTGCGGCCGGCTCTAACTGCGACTCCTAAGCCTCAAAAACAACCTTAATCCAGGAATTTGTCATCGCATGAGGTCAAACAAAAGGATGCAGTTACATAAGAGGTTCTCCAGAAGGATCCTCTGCGTCGTCCGCCAGCATCAAAGAAGCCACGGAACACCTCGCGGGTCAAAGGGGCGGAACGCAGCCGATAACGCGGCCAGCTGCCGAAATGCACTCGTGAATCATTAAAACTGACGAGCGCGAACGCCGAGTTTCCAGCGTGCTCCTCAGACTGGATTTTTTTTTTTTTTCATCGTCATTTAGCAGCAACGTTTACACAGCGAACCAAGGTTCGAACGAACTTCAGGGGCCCGAAACATGGAACCCTTATTACCATAGTTCTATTTTTTTACATCTGCATTACAGCAATGCAGTAAGAGTGAGTGGAGCAGAATGAAGAATGTGGGATCTGTTCTGCTCGTCTGCTGTCTTTAATATTACCTCATAATCAGGCTTTAATTCGGCGGATGAGGAAAGTATAGGGGCAATTACAAGGTAATACGTTCGAAGTTGGTTCCTGCTTGCAGCCTCCGCATATGCAGAAAAGCTGCTTATTCTGCAAATTTTTGAATAGTCATCCAAAAAAATGAATGTGAGGTCAGAAGATGTCGCTGAAGTGAAGATTCTGACTGAAGGTGATGAGAATTAGGCATATCGGGTATGAGATTATCAGACAGATGATCCAGGTGGGATGTTATGGAGGTCAGATTAAGGGGGTTGGGGTACGTGCAGAGGAAGGATGAGGGTTATATTTGGAAGAAGGGTGTTGAGGATGGAGCCACCATGATGGAGGTGGAGAGGAAGGTCAAGGAGGAGGGTGTATGGGGAGAGGATAGATACCCTGGACAGGAGATGATGGAGAATAAAGAACTGCTGCGGCGTCCCTCACTCAGAACCGTCAAATAAGAGTTTAATTACTGGATGTTAAAATTCCAGAACAGGGACATGTTCACCTCATTTTTAATCTTTGTATCTTTCATCCATCCATCCATCTTCTGCTTTATCCTCTACTAGGGTCGCGGGGGGGGCTGGGCAGATACACCCAGGACAGGGCGCCAATCTATCACTGGGTACACACACACACACACACACACACACACAAACACAATCTATATGGGGCAATTTGGTGACTTCAATTGACCTTGAGCCATGTTTTTGGACTGTGGGAGGAAACCGGAGAAACCGGAGAACCCGGAGGAAACCCACGCAGACACAGGGAAAACATGGAAACTCCACCCAGATTGAGATTGGGAACTGGGAATACCCTAGTGCTGAGAGGAGAACATGCCAACCACTAGGCCATTGTGCTGTCCAGTCGTATCTTATGAGATGATCATATAAGATGCTGATTGTAAGTGAATTTCTAATTCAGCATCTTTATTTTTAACGAAACGTATCAGTTTTTTTTCCTCGCTGCTCTAACATCCTGATTGCTGATTGCGATGGCTTCCTCGCTGAAACCACGACGGCCGAATCGCGTCTGAGCGCCACGCCGGGCCCACGGCAAAATATTGACTTTGCTCTGTCATCAGAAAAATGCCTTCCGTTATTTGCATAGTAAATGAGAAGGTCTGCGTTATGGACGGTTCCCTTCCACTCATTTGTCTAACAGCGACGGCGACGCGTTCAGATGGATCCATTTCCTCTGGTCTCAGATCAACTCGCTTGCGTCGTCCAAGAGAACGTTGCGTGAACTCGTGGTGCTCGGCGGGAGCTGGAGAACCCGTGGGGCTCTGGAGAGCGTTGCCCGGCTGACGTGACAGCCATGCGATAAGGAACTGTAAACACACGCCGAGGCCGGGACCGTCTCTGGCTTCTCCTCCACAGAGTTGCTGTGGACGTTTCGGAGTCATGGGTGGACTCAAGCTTCTCGGAGGAAGCATGCTGCTCCTGCTCGTCTGCAGCGTTTCACCGGCAGTTACCCTGGAGGTTTGTTCCAGCACGATTCTACCTGGAGCTAAAGGTATTTATTATTCCATTCCTAAAAAAAATGCGTCACGTTTTTATTTATTCATCCATTATCAAACTCTATATGGGGCAATTTGGAGCATTTAACTAACCTTGATCCATGTTTTTGGACTGAGGGAGGAAACCCACGCGGACACGGGGAGAACATGGAAACTCCACCCAGATTGGGATTCGAACCAGAAATCCTTAGCACTGAGAGGAGAACATGCTAAACCACTAAGCCACCGTGCCGCTCTCATGTGAAGTTTTATTTGTATCGATCACAACTTCCAACATCAGATCACAGTTTAATCGCCTAGATCATCCATTATCTTCCGCTTTATCCTCTATTAGGGTCACGGGGGGGGTTCTCCATGCCCATCCAGGAGAGAACGTTTCGGGAGCTGGGCAGATACACCAAGGACAGGACGCCAATCCATCACTGAACACACTTACTCACACGCACACACACACACACACTCTCTATGGGGCAATTTGGAGCATTCAATGTACCTTGATCCATGTTTTTGGACTGTGGGAGGAAACCGGAGAACCCGGAGGAAATCCACGCAGACACAGGGAGAACATGGAAACTCCACCCAGATAGGGATTCGAACCGGGAATCCCTAGCGCCGAGAGGAGAACATGCTAAACCACTAAACCACCGTGCCGCCCCTTTGCCTAGATTTTTTACTACTTTAAAAATTGACAGAATGAAGTGATTTAATACGGTGTGAGATTAAATCTAATCACAGTCTCCTCACTGCTACTGTAGCTCATATAACTGGCAACCCACTGACAAATCGCAACAGCATGTCTGTATAAAGCCCCATGCCGTCATTTACAGCCCCGCCGCCTCAGCAAAAGCAACCGTGTGAAACACTAACCCAGGGTGTCTGTGTGGAGCTATTATTCCTGCTCACAAGAACACCACTGTCCATGCAGATTTTTCCCTTCACATTTGCATGATGGGAGATTTCCTCATGGAAATACCGGAGCGTGAAGGAAAAAATAAATGGTGGTGTTTAAATCGACCGCGCCGTCCATCTGTCTACCTGACTGAATTCAATAACGTACAGGATTGGGGGAGAAAACTCCATCCAGATTGAGATTCCTACCAGGAATCCCTAACGCTGGGAGGAGAACATGCCAAACCACTACGCCACCGTGCCGCCTGCGAGATGATTAATTATCGTTGCAATCGTCTCTCCACCTACAGGTGACGCAGGTGAGGTTGGAGACACAGGAGAGGAGGGACGGCTGGGAAAGGCCGGGCCACCTGGACATACAGGTATCTGTTTCCATAATAATGCTGAAAGTCACTATCGGCAGAACCGTCTGTCACATTTACATTTTCTTTGGGATTTTTAATCGGACCCCTAGTTTTTTTTTTTTTTTTGGCTCCAAATTTTGACGATGGACTAAAATGCCGTGATGACTCAGTTATACAGTCATCATTAGAGCCTGACCAAATCAAAAGAACCTCATTGTGTCTTCAGCAAGAATAAAAAGAATAAATGAAATGACTGCAGGTTTGTAAAATAATGACTTTTTACCCGACGGCGTATAAACTTTATGCTAAGAGGTAAAATTGAGCCCAGGTAAAAAAAAAAACACACGGTTTCCTTCCAACTAATTAATTTTCGTTACTAAATTCTGAGAGCTTTGCGACATCCGTGTAGGAACTCAAAAGATAGAAATGGAATTTCACCAGAGGTGGACGTTTGGACTCTGTGAGTACACATCCCGGGATGCCAGCTGCACCGGTGCTCTCGCATGTGTTCTCCGGCCAGGTTCTGCCTCACTTGTGGACGGAGGAGAGGGTTGTTACTGGCTGCCTGCACACTGTCTGTTTCAGAGCAGGATCTGAAGACGTGCGGGTCATTTAGTGCACATTCCATGGGAGGTCCGCACTGATATGGACGCTGAAGAATTTGAACCTGCTGACTCCTTCCAGCAGTTTGTTTAACGCTCGCAAAAAGGCTTCTCTCATGCGAGTCTCTGCGGACTTTAATTAGTTGGTTACAGGAGGTCTAGTTTAGGTTTATTCATGTATAAAACAGGTCTGATTGGCCAAGCCGTTTGTCCAGCTGTGACATTATTAACAATAACACAAACCTCTGAGTGCTTCACATTCGTATCGATGTGTGATATACAATACATTATTTGTAATAATAAAACACAGATTAATATAAACAGCCATCAGCACTAAACCTGGTACAGTTTTTATGAAGTGTATTCTGTAATTTGGCCACTAGATATTATTACTTGATTGTTAGAGTAACCGGAATTCTGTTACTCAGTGCTTGCCGTTCACTTTAAAAACTAGACTAGATTACATTGTGGAAGACAAGATTTTTTTTTTTTTTTTTATTATAGTGTGTTTGTAAGTGTTTTATTAAAGTAATAAGTCACTCGAGGTTGTCTATTATTGTGAATAAATCACGGGAAAGAGGTGGAACTGTAACACGCCCTCTCGTACCTTATTACATCACTGTAGCGCTTTGTACATCAGCATATTGACCCAAAGCAGCTTTACAGCATTCCCAGGCTGAACCCCCAAAGAGCAAGACGAAGCGACAGTGGCAAGGAAAAAACTTCTTCCTAGGTTGGTTTTTATGCAAGAAACCTTGTGAGGACCACGTGAGGAGGCGGGGCAGCATGCCAATTTAGAACCTGCTGTCATATAAGCTGCTATAGCTACATAAGGTGTCTTGATACTTTTGTCCATACAGTGTATACACAGTATACATGTTTTTATATATAAATACCTACACACACACACACACACACACACACACACACACACACACAGACACACACACACACACACACACACACACACCTAAGCCCCAAAGCCCCACACTGGCGTTCTCTGTGCCCTTTGGAGCAGCATCACCTTCAATCTGGCTTTCGATGTGTTTGCCCGCAACTGGGCACCGAGGCAAACTGGATGCCAGTCAGGTTCTGCCAAACCACGTCTTCCCCTTTGAGGGAGGGTCCCGTCAGCGGCAGGCAGACGTGTTAATTGCTGCCGAGGCCCCGCTTTCCCCAACACACACACACACACACACACACACACACACACACGCACACACACACACTTCAGACAAATTGAGACGGGGAAAGGAAAAAGACACAAAAAGGCGAGATGCCGGGAAGGGTCTGCGGACTGCCGAGAGAGACACACTCGACTGGTTTTTCACTTAGAACCACAATGGAATTAAGGTCTAGCGCGCCCAGCGTGTAATTTTAAGACATATTTTTAGTGATGTACCTAAACACCAGGCAGAGAAAACGGTCGTCATTCGGTCGTCATGTTTGTACAGGAACCCTCATTTATAAATCTGGCGTGAGAGCTGCTTCTCCGTTAGAACGGCACCAGATGAAATGAGCGATGCTGTCGGATAGAACACACATCGCTGATTTATTATTAGACATGCAAGACGGATGCAGCGAGCATTTTCAGAAGCTGGAATCAGAACAGTTAATGTACGAGTGCCGGGGCAGTAGCGGGTCACGCCGTGGGAGATCCCGCAGTAATCACTCTTCCGGGTTCTGGAAATGTTTATCTGAGCTTAAAGATGAGCATTCCTCCACCAGCGTGCCTCTGAAAAGCCCAGAATAAAAAAATTAAATAAAAGAACAACAACCGTGCACTGCTGAACAGCGGGGTGTTTCAAGGCAAGTCCCTTTAGAGACCTCCACCTCGTCCCGGGCCGGCCCGTAATCCCACCTCAGTTATTTGGGCGTGTGGTGAACCGTTGCTTCCTAGAAACGCAGCCACTAAACACTTTTTATTAGGCTACTTATGAAGTCAGGACACATCGGAATGTGGACGGAATCTGAATTAAGGAGGGCCCTGCGCAGCGCAGTCTGAGAGATTTTGGAGAATGTTATCAGTAACAGCGCTTTATAAATAATCACTTCAATATTTTAACTCATCTGCGCTTACAAATTAAAACATTCGGACCCACATGCACACTACCAAAGATTTTTTGATTGGTTTGCATTACAAAAAAAACAAAATGACTTATTTGTTCTTATTCATGATTCATTCAATATTCATGAATCATTCAATATTCATGATTCATTCAATATTCATGATTCATTCACGTGGGTTTCCTCCGGGTTCTCCGGTTTCCTCCCACAGACCAAAAACATGGATTTAAGGTGAATCTGCTGCTTTAAATTGCCCCTATTGTCTGTGTGTCTCCAGACACGGTAGAGGGTCTGAGGGTTGTGTCAGGAAGGGCATCCGGCGTAAAACACTGGGCCAAGTCTAAAAACGTGAGTTCATCACCGTGGCGACACGTGAATAATCAAGAATAAAACGCAGAAAGAAGAAGAAGAAGATGATCAGAATGACATTGGAGTAAAATAAAACGGATGAGATCAGATAAATCAGATAGGATTAGAGAAGATGATTATACACTTATTATTGATCTCCAAAGATACAGCCGTTTACAGCCTACTGTCTGACTCGAGCTAAATTAAGACTGGATTAGATTAACATAGATCACATCAGTAGATGTAATTCTTTAATAATTAGATTAAAGAAACTAAGATTATACCTAATTGTTCTTATTAAATACAATAATTGATCAGAATATACACAATTATATACAATTAGAAATGAGTAGATCAGATTACATCAGATCAGGATGTGAATATTCGAGCATATATTAAACTAGATTAATTGGGAGTAGATTAAATATGCTTAGATTAAGAGTATCTTAAAATAGATAAAATATAGATTGGGACAGAATTACCTCAGTATTAGATTATATTAAAAATCGACTGGTGTAATTTAAATAAGATTGGATTAAATGGGAGCAGAATTAGATTAGACAGGGATTAATTAGACATGGGATTGAAGAGAAGATTATATTAGACGAGGTTGGGTGGAACATTTATATTTTTTAAATAAAAGCAAATGAAATATTGGATTAGATTAGAGTGAATGATGAGATCAGATGAGATGAGATTAGGCAAAGCAAACATCACTGATTTTTTTTTTAATAGACTTGTGTTGCAAGTCCCCCCCCCCTCCCCCGTCATACACAGTGAAGCTCAGCTGGAGCAGAACTTAAAGACTTTATTTTTCAGTGTCTGTAATCTGGGAATCTCTTTAAGCCTCTTCAAAGCAACCTGCCACCAGATTAATAGTTTTTCCAGCCGTCTGACGTGAAACGACGCAGCGACAGACAAAACACAGAGCGAAAGCCGAGAGAGAACCGAGAGAAAACAGAGAGAGAACCGAGAGAGAACAGAGAGAGAGAACCGAGAGAGAACAGAGAGAGAACCGAGAGAGAACCGAGCACTTTATTGTTCTGTAGAAGCACCTTTTCTTTGCTCTGCTTTCTGACTGAGGTCACTGTGCTGATAACCTCGGGGGGTTTTTTGTCTTGCAGGTCTACTAGGAGAGAACGGAGAGAAGGGGGCGGCGGGACCCACAGGGAAAAGCGGCCCTGCAGGAGAGAGGGGTGAAAATCCGGAAACATTTTGCTTTGGCAGTCCTTTATTTAGTTTAAAATTACAGGAGAGAGACTTTGTTCTCCAAAACAGCGATACCTGGGGGTGCCTGTGTTAACTGGGTGTCATGGAAACAAAGCCAGGATAAAGTTTCAGATCCTGCACTCATCGTTTAAGCCGAATGAAATTAATAAGTTCACGCAAGTAAAAAAAAACCAAAACGCTTGCTTTCATCACTGACAAGTTCATAAAGTGTCTGACGTCATGAAACAGACCATTACATAGACTGACCTGTACATGTTTACCTCAATAACTCAGAGACATTAAAGGAGATAGCTGTTTCCATGGTTACGTTTACGTTTTGTCATTCAGCAGACGCTTTAAACCAAAGCCAGCACAGGGTTGGCCACAGCATCCCAGAGCAATGAGTGTTAAGGGTCCCACTCAAGGACCCACATTGGTAATGTCGGTGGACCTGGGATTTGAACCCAGCACCTTCAGATTGGCAGCCCAACGTCCTAACCATTAATCTACCGCACCCTTGGTTACCTTCTAACCAATAATTAACACCATGTCAGATTTACCTGCTGGTTAAGTTTCTATAAAGGTCTGTTCCAAGATGTCAGACACTGATACTAACATTCTGAACCTGACTGGGGCAATTAAAACAGCCAGTTCACCTTTAAATAGTTTAAACCCATTGGTTTAATAGAATTTAAGTCTCAGTGGCCTTTGTGTGCTAAAGTCCAATTTAAGAAATTGACATGGACTTTTGCGACAGGTCACAATCATAAATAAAGAACAGTCACTGGTTCCATAATCCCACAGTGATCATCACACATCACACAGCACTTAATCTGCTATCTGGGTTCGGCACTCAATCCTGATTCAATCCTGATTCAATCCTGATTCAATCCTAATATTAAATTTGGACTCATCCTGCTGGAACAGGAACAGACGACCCAGGTATCTCTGTAAACGACTCTTTAACCTGGAAACCATGGTAACTTATGTTATGGGTAAACGTCACATCTGGGCAAAACAGACTCTGTTTTCTGAAGTCGCACGGTGTCTGAAATACAGACACATCAAACACCTAAATAAAGGTTTGCACGGCCTGAGGGTGGTGCTACGGGCAGAGGGAGTAGAAAGTAATAATAATAATAACTTGACCCACAGGGCACCTCATCAGAGACACACAGATAATAATCTAATCTGCACAAAGTCGTGTTTAAGCAGCGATGTATGAGAGGGCGTGGCATTATGGTGAATAAATCCCATGCAGAGGTGGTATTAGTCCTGATGTGCAGAGAAGTACAGTTCCACCGTTTTACTGTGATTTATTCACAATAATACACAACCCTCAGTGTCTCATTACTTTAATAAAACACTCACAAACACACTATAATAATTTAATTCAGAAATGTGTTTATTAAAAACAAATTTGTTAATAATCTGCTCTTCCACAACGTAATGTAGTCCGGTTTTTAAGGTGAAAAGAAGTAGTTCATCACAGAAGAGTATGAAGGTTGAAGTTCTTTTACTCAAGCACACCTTAATGGATTGTCCGCACAATCAAGTCTGAGGGCCTTCCCCAAACTGTTCCCACAGAGTTAGAGGCATACAGATGTCCAAACACTTAAGCGGATTGATTTTTGGGGTTTGTGTCTCAGGACTTTTGTTCATGCTGCACTCTTTTTTTTATTTTATTTTATTTTTTTTTATTAAACCACTTTATTTTATACGGACATTTCCGAATTGATTTCCAAACCAGACCGAGGAGGAGAAGGTACAAATGTAATACAGATGAATGAATGTAAGAAAGTATGTTATTTACATTACAAACTCACTCCGCCATTTGCTTTTGTGAGAGGTTTCATATCTGAGGAAGGGGGTTATTAAATGTCACGCAGTGTGCAGTTTGCCTGATTGATCGGCTTCTTCTTTTTTCATTACTCGTTAAGCTTTACAGCTCCGAGGGGAAAAACTAAAGAGGTCGGACATGCCTCTGCTGTCTGGCAGCATCTGGGGTCATTTTCATATTATTATTATTATTATTTTTCTTTTTTCCTCAAATGTAGCCGATCAGCCAAAACATGTGTGGTGTGCAATTTTCACATTTAGCGTTCACTTAACCAGAAAACAACTGTGCGCTGTCACAAAGCCTGACAGCTTTGAGGAATTTCCCTGAACCCTTCTGAACTTCTTCTGAACATTTCTTTATTTTTATTTGTTCCTGGGAAAACATTCACGCTGCATGAAAGCAAAGGCAAGTTACAGCCCGCTGCGCTGCTGCCATCTAGCGGCCAGGAATAACACACTCTATGAACTCTAGGAGGGACACTTTTATAACGGCCCTTTCTAAGTAGATACCCTTTAAGAGCTTCTCTACCTCCTGGGAAGCCTTTCTACAAGGTTGTGGAGCACGTATTTCGGATATTTGGAACATTAATCCAGCAGCTATGAGATCAGATACTTATGTTAAATAAGGAGGATCACAATCTCTGATCTAGTTCGTCCCAAAGATATTGAGATCAGGACGTGGTGAGGGTCAATTAGTTTTTTTTCAGCAGCCATGTCTTAAAATACTTTATATAGTGATTTTATACCCTTGTAATTAAGAGATCTGTCCCAATATTTTTTTTTCAGTAAACTCATCACTTCATCAGCTGGTTAGATAAAAAGCCTTATTTTTATTTTTAACTTCTGCATAGTTACTGTAGTTACGTTTTATAAAAGAATCTTGTATGCAGGTATATGATTGGCTGAGCCATTTGTCCAGCCGTGACATCATTACACATACCTTTCATAAAATACAGATTAATAAAAAACAGTGAGTCAATTCCTGATCAGCATTAAACCTGTTACGGCTGGGGTTTTTTTTTTTTTTTTTTTATAAACAATGTTCTGTAATGTAGCCACTAGATGGCTACATTATATATGGAAACTGGAATTCTGTTACTTAGCGATCAGCGTTCATTTAAAAAACGGACTAATTTACGTCGTGGAAGAGCAGATTATTAACGAATGTGTTTTCAGTAAACACATTTCTGAATCAAACCTTGTTTTTTTATTTTAGTGTGTTTATAAGTGTTTTATTAAAGCAATAAGACACTTGAGATTGTGTATTAATATGAATAAATCACAGTAAAGAGGTGGAGCTGTACTGCACTACACATTAGGACTAATAACACCTCTTTATGGGATTTATTTAGAATAATGCCACGCCCTCTCGTACCTTACTGCTTTATTAAATGTACACTACTGAACAATAAGAACTGATCTATCGCAGGTCAAAAGGGTGAGCCGGGAATCGCTGGAGTGCCGGGATTAAAGGGCAAACCAGGTAAATGACTATGAGTTTCATTTTCTTAGTTTTAAATTTTTTATGATAAAAATAATTGTGTTTATTTTAAATTAAATGTTTTAGTCAAGAGGAAAGAAAGACTATCCTCGTGCGCTAAACCTGTATTCGAGTAAACATACAGGACGGTTTTAGGAATCACATTCTGAAAGTGACTGATGATTTTGGACAGGCTCTACATGTGACTGTGGGAGGTACAGGAGGGTCGTTGGTCAGATGGACATCAAAATAAGCAAACTGAAAAATACTATTACGTTTCTAAAAACTGGTAAGTAAAGATTAAGTCCAGATTAAGTCCAGATTAACCGGAAAGATATAAATAAATAAATTATATATAATAATACACCCAGGACAGGGTGCCAATCTATCACTGGACACATACTCACTCACACACACACAGACACACTCTATATGGGGCAATTTGGAGAATTCAATTGACCTTGATCCATGTTTTTGGACTGTGGGAGGAAACCAGAGAACCCAGAGGAAACCCATGCAGACACGGAGAGAAAATGCAAACTCCACCCAGATTGGGATTTGAACCAGGAAACCCCAACGCTGAGAGGAAAACATGCTAAACCACTAAGCCACAATGAGAATTCAATTAATAAAATAAAGTGTGTAATTTTCCTTCAGTCATTTTGGGCCTTAAAGAGAGCAGGGAGAAGTTCTATCTGCTGGTGAAGGAGGAGCGCAGATACGGCGAGGCTCAGATAAACTGCAGGCTGCGAGGAGGCGAGCTGGCCTCGCCCGAGCGCGAAAAAGACCACGCTCTGCTGGGCGCTTACATCAGAGAGGCCGGTCTTAACCACGTGCTCATCGGTGCGCGCCCGGTGCGAGGGGGGGCCGGACCGACAATGGCGGGGAATTCAGAGTCCCCTCTGAACTGTGCGCAGATGGCCTCCGACGGGTCGCTGAGTCAAGTGCAGTGCGACGTGGCAAAGTTTTACATGTGCGAGTTTCAAAAACGTTGGTAATCTGTTGGATCTTAATGCAACAAAACTAAATATCCCCTCAATGCACACAGTATGTAACCGCGGGATTACAAAGAGCAGATTTACGGCAAGTGGAGCTGATAACGCAGACAAATAAATACCCAAAACCCAAAATAATCTACTGCAGCATTTATAATTGTAGATAATTGTACACAGCATTAAAGATTACGCATGTTAATGGCACGATTATCGTCTAAGAAATAATCATGATTATTGAAAAATTATTAACTTCAGGATAAACCCACAGTTTCCTTTGCGTGTTATTTAATAAATGCAAACGTGAAATTTCATTTTGTTTTTGGGAAAAGACAACGTAAGGCTTTGGCTCAATACTAACACAAGATATTCTTTATAACACAAAATAAAGTACTTATTCAAATCCATTGGAAAGATCACTTGGTCTAAAGTTTCGGTTACCGGCAAAATACAAATGTAACGATGTTGCGATGCACCTACAATTAATTAATTGTAATGTTTTTAATCGCGATTCATTGCAAAAACGATTAATTGTCTCATCCGTGGATGGAATATAATAAAATACATGTAATAGTGTAGTAGTGGGGATGTGTCTGTAAAAGTGCACACGGTGCATTTATTAGAAATGACACTTTTGGGCCGGACACAACTTATGCAAATCACTAAGTACACATTCATATCCATTTGACAGATCACTTGGTCTAAGTTTCTAGCTACATAGTTAGATGTAGATACATATTTTTCTTATCAATGATGTCATAACGATGTTGAGATGCTCTTAGGATTAATTAATTGTAACATTTTTAACTATTAACTGTCTCATCCGTAGATGGTATATGTTGAAATACATGTAATAGGGTATTAGTGGGGACGTGTCATTTATGACATCACAATTCATACATATCACAAAACCGGAGGAAAATACCTGGAGCCATGCTCGCTGTTTGAGGTGGACGCAGCAGAGATGGAAACGAGTTTAGGAAGTGGAAAGGGTAAAATGAGTAAACGTTACCACGGTAACCCCTTCATAACGGGACACACAGTATATAAAGCTAAATCATACAGTCCAAAGCATCTAATTTCAGCCAAATACAGCTGTGGGAGACAGGTCTACGTTCTTCATATTAGGTTTTATGGTTTCTACATCTCTGGAATGAACAGATCCCGGGTTGTGATAAGGCTGGGCCCGAATCGTTTAATGATTGGCCAGTTTATTGCTGCTCTGTCGTTTTTCCCGCTTTAGTAATTTTAATATTCAAACTGCATATCAGTCTCAACAGAATACGGCTTAATTACAAAAACAGCCATCAGGGTTGGAGTTTTGTTCTCATGTGAAATAAAAGGTTTATTCCAATGTTTTGGCTGCTGTGCGTGTGTGTGTGCGTGTGTGTGTGCGTGCGTGTGTGTGTGTGTGTGTGTGTGTGTGTGTGTGTGTTTGAGGGTCAATGACTTTTACATGGAGTTACTTTAGACAATCATTAATAACTGCCACAGAAATATCTGATTTACATAAAGTGAAATGCAAACAATTTATTTAAAATTTAAGCAAAGTTTGGTAGTTTGGTAGGTGCTCCGGCACAGAACAATGAAGAATTTAGAATATGTCCTAGAAATAACCTTCACAGTCTGGAACAGAGGACTTTAACGATGCCAATCTGCCCTTTATCTTCGTGGAATGTCTTAATGTTAACATTTACTCGACGCCACTCAGCCGGCGCTCATTCATCACTCATTAACGGCGACCTCAAGCCTGGAACGAAACGCAGAGGCGATCTGGACACGGCGAGGTGTTTAAGGTGATAAATAATTACTGAAATAAGGAATCAGACAGCAGATGGCTGCGCTGAGACACCTTTTTGTCCTCTGGGGCGTTCCAGAGCGGGGGACAGGAGTGGCCGTGCACCTGTATGACTGGTTCAGCAACACGTGATACCTGTGATTTTTTTTTTTTCATGCTCTCTCGCCTTCTGTTACACCACAGCAAGATGGCAGAAGCAACGAATCCAGCCACCGCTTTTCCAGCACCCACCATCTCACTGCCGATTGGACTGGATGTCCTACGGACCCTTTCAGGGGCTTTGATCTGCCTGGAAATTGTAAGTAAACACTGACGGTCCTCCAAAACGGAATAACTATGAGGAATAAATGCAGGGACTATGAAGATGTCTATCATGCAGAGATTTTATCTGCGGTTTAAGCCTTTTACAAATAATAACAGATAATATATGTATATACTTAGTATATACTATGTGTGTGTGTGTGTGTGTGTGTGTGTGTGCGTGTGTGTATATATATATGTTGGTACCTTAATCCACATCACTTGTAGGTAGCACTAATGGGAAAAACATTTTTTAGCTAGTATTAAAATATCTGTTGTAAATTATATACACAGCCTTTTTAAAAAACGTATAACATCTCAACACGTTAGGATCTTTTGTTATTATTAAAGTAATTATATAAAATTACTAATGAAATGGAAAATATGTGCTTGATTTATACTAAAAATTGAGTACAATATAGTAAAAGCACCTGTTATAATTCGAGTCTGAACAATGGGGGCGCTGTTGTGCACAATAAAACAAAATCGATACACTGTAGCTTTGCCTTGCGTTCTTTCAGTTGTTCCCACTTGGGGTCACCACAGGGAGAGCTGAACAACAGGCACATTTACACAAGACGTGCATCACAAAGACAACAGGCCTACGCACCCGCACACAGCGAGAACCTACAGACGCCACGCAGAAGGAGCCATGTTCACCCCACCACACCCCACTGCTGACAGGTGGACACACTAACTGCAGCGCCACCACGATGGCCGTATACTATAACTCTGTATACGGTGTTTTCAGAACATAAAAAATACACAGCAAATTTTACAGAAGAAAAAAATCTGGATTCTTAGACACGACTCAAAGCGGAGTGCTCAGAATCTGAAGTGAGATCAGACGGAAACGTACAGCTCATGTGACGCATTGCTTTTATAACATGGCAACAAAAACTGATGTTTAATTTTATATATCTGTTGATTTTAAACAGTTTATCCTCCACGTACTGCAGTCTGATAAAAGAACCACCAGGTTGTAATCACGTACAGTGTGATTGGTCTTTAAATGTTCCCTAAACATTCACTTATACTTATTATTTTATAACCACATCATGTCACGAATCAGGATTCAGATGTATAAACATTCGTTCCTACCTTTTCCATCCATTACTGCAGCATTAGTCTTATGGACAGTTGGGTCGTTCTGCGCGGTTCCTTTAGCGAGTCGCCTGATTGGGTTCACCGGCACGGCAGCGTCCGTCTGCATTCAGCACGTCTGCGAGAGAATCAAAACGAGAGAGAACGTTCAAAATAATGAGCTGCAGTGATGCGGTGAGGTGGATATTAGTGTACAATAATCAGGTAAAACTGCACGACCAATCAGGTTTCAGAACTGAAACGGCATGTTACATAAGTGATATGCATCCAGGTTCCCTGTCCATGTGGATCTCCTCCAGGTTCCCCAGTTTCCCTCTACAGTCCAAAAACATGGATTCAAGGTGAACTGGCTGCTCTAAATTGCCCCTATATAGTGTGCGTGTGGTGTGTGTGCCCAGCGATTGCCGCCCTGTCCTGGGTGTAACATTTTCCTCTTGATGGGCATGGGGACTAAATACATTTAATATTTGGCCAAATAACATCCACAGAGTGCAGAGCGCTTAGAACCAATAACATCGCTTCAAAACATCATAGTAACATTTATTTTTCTAATTTATGTTTTTAGTTGCCTCTTTAGAACCCAACGGAATCTTAATCTGATCGTCAGTAATTGTTATTGTCTAATTAACTCCGACCTCTGCTGTAAAGTGCAAATGCCATCACACTGTGCTAATAAATGGGGCCGAGCCGCCCCAAATACCCCCCCGGTCCGTTGACAGCGCTGCATTCTGAAAGTGAATGGGTTCCAGATCAGGTTACTACTGAATCCGGTTCATTTCGGCCAACATTGTTCCTCTGACCTTTATCTCAGGCCGTTTCTCGATTCTCTGAGCCCTTTCCTCACTCATTACGGCCGTCTCGTTTCTGTCCTATCCCATCTGGTAGGCTTTTGGGGGACTGGTATGGATTCTCGTGGCCTCGTCGAATGTTCCGGTGCCACTGCTGCAGGGCTGGGTGATGTTCGTGTCCGTCACCATGTTCTGCTGCTCTTTAGTCTACCTCTCCAGTTTCCTGCTCGGCTTCGCCACCAGCATCAACACCGACTGGAACTTCATGGTGAGAACGTCATCTGAAACTCTGACCCTGATCCGCCGCGCCGGTTATCCGTGTGCAAACATGCTTATCTATATACGTCATGGGAACTAAAGTATTGGGACACCTACACGTTTTAAACGTGGGGCACTCGCCGTGCTCTCAGAGGGCGTGTCAGTTCACAGTCCTGACCTCGATTCCCAGCTGATAAATAATGCAGGTTTAATGAGTATGATTAATATGCATGATCTCAAGGTCCAACAGGTCGTTAATGACGAGTGTATTCCACCGTCGTGTTCCTAATGACAACCACGGCCTAAAAGTTCACGATGTTTCACCATCAGGATGCGAGGAGGACTTTAAAACCCCGAGATTTAAATCACTGACGAACGACATGAACCCACAGCGCCCCGGGGGGCAATTGGGCTTAGGTGCCTTGTCCAAGGGCACTTTAGCCTTGGGACCGGGAATCGAACCGGGGACCTTCAGGTTACAAGGCTGGTTCTATTACCACCAGCCCACAACTGCCCCCTTGATCTTTAGTTTGTGTTCCTACACTCCTTTGCCTGTTCCATTGACTTTCGAGCAGGTGTCATTAGGGTGGTGGACAATTCTCTCAGTACTACTGTCAGAACTACTGTCTTTGGGTGGCGCAGTAAGGTGGAGGTGTGGAATACAGGGTTTAAACTCCTGCACCACCACCACACACCCTGACACACCCCAGAGTAAGCTTTCTGTTCCTAATTAATTCTCGGATGATAACGAAACGTTTGCGTTTCTGGTTTTCAGGATTTGATGTACCACTTTGTCGCGTTGCTGTTTTATTTCTCTGCCTTTGTGCTGGAGGCAGCGGCTACGTCTGGGGCAATTAAGCAATATGTGAACAACACGGCCTGCGTGCGCCGGCCGCGCACCAACATCGTCACCTTCATGGATTTTCGACAGTACAGTATTAATGTAGTCGCTACGGTAAGTCACGCAACTCTATTACACATCATGTAGAGAGCTGGGAATCCAGGTTTGAATCCCGATCTGGGTGGAGTTTCCATGTTCGCCTTGTGTCTGTGTGGGTTTCCTCCTGGTTCTCTGGTTTCCTCCCACAGTGTGAAAAATTGGATTTAAGGTGAATTTGCTGCTCTAAATTGGCCCATCTTAATTGCCCCAATATAGTGTGTGTGTGCTCTGTGATGAATTGGCGTGCCCGAAACATTCTCCTCTGGATGAGCATGGGGAACCCCCCCCCAAAACCCACCCCCCAAAACACAGATTTAATGTCAATTGGCTGCTCAAATTTGCCCTTATATAGTGTATGTATGTATATGTGAGTAAGTATGTGCCCAGCAATAATTTGGCTCCCTGTCCTGGGCGTATGAGCCCAGCGCCCAAAACATTCTCCCCTACATGGGCATGAACCTGCTCCCTTCCTTATTTCCCCCCGCGACCCTAATAGAGGATAAAGCGGAAGATGATGAGATGAAAACAGATTCAGAAATGTGTTCTATGTATTTAATTGCTGAATATGCAGCCAGTCAGGTTCTTACTCATCTATCCCTGTGTGGACCTTGCTTTGAGGGCCTTCCCCAAACTGTTCACACAGTGCAGGGTGGCTGCGTCATGCAAACTGAAAAGCCAGCCGAACCTGAACTCACACCAAAGGCACCTACATGAGCGTCATGGAACCTTCAGCGCATGCGCTGCCGAGTTAGCGATTTTCCATCGCCACGGCAACCGTGTTTACACCCAACCCACCCGTAAGATTAAGAGAGTTACTACAAACAGAACCCGTTTTTCAGACGGTCAGTAATCTGGATCTGTGAATGGATCACTGAATGAGTCTCTATTCAGTTGACTCGTTTGTTCATTCACGTGTTCCAACAATAGAGGGAGGGGCGCTCGTTACTCTACCTGCTCTGACCTGCTTGAGATGAGAGATAATTATGTTGTACGGTATAATTAGTAAGAAATAATGATGTACCAGCAAACTGACCGATGCACATTAATGTAACTTTATATTACATTTACATTTAGTCGTTTTACAAAGTCAACACATTAACACACATTAACTCTATATGTTATGTTTTTTTACTTATATTTTTAAAAGCCTCGATAAAAGATTTACGAATTACAAAACCCTATTGCTTTTTAGAACTTAGTTCTTAGTCTTAGTTCTTTGATTGGATTTATGAAGGCGATAGTGACATTCTTCAGAGAGTTTGGTCCGTTGCGACATAATGGGATTTACACAACTGCTGCAGATGTGTGTGTGTGTGTGTGTGTGTGTGTGTGTGTGTGTATGAGTGTGTGTGTGTGTATGAGTGTGATTGTGTGTTACACTGATGTAAGCGATAAGAGTGTTGATCTATCCATCTTAAAAAGGATCACAGTGTGAGGCGGAAGAGGGCCTTCCCCAAAATGTTCCCACACAAAAACATAGTTCTTCAAAAGGCATTAACTAATGAAGTAGTGATTTATTTTGCCTGCTGTATTTACAATACTTTGTACTACACATGTAACCCAACACACACACACACACACACACACACACACACACACACACACACACACACACACACACAAAGTAAAGTAAGCATACATGCCAGGAGCACTGGGCAGCCCTGTACAGCAATTGCTATTAGGTGCCTTGCCCAAGGGCACTTCAGCCATGATACTTGACGGGACCAGGAATCAAACCAGGGACCTTCAGGTCGCAGGGATGGCTCACAAGCCTACAACTAACCTGATAGGTACTCGAATTTTTAAACCTGCTACAATGGCATGGTATAAAATAAAGAATCTAATGACTCACAATGAGGAGTGTCCCAATACATTTGCCCATATCACTTAAACCACTTGATCCTATAACGATTTCTTGTTGTGAGAATAGCTTTGTTTACGGTGTCATCATCAGCGTGGACTGAATCCCCTGGTTGGACGGGTTGGAACGCACCTCCTCAAAATACCTCATTGTTTTATTTGATGAATGCAGTCACGTTATTCAGTCATTTATTTCTTGTGTCTTCAGATCTTTGCGTTCATAGTGACCGTTTGCTACGGCTGTAGCATGTTCATGGGTTTTAAAAGGTGGAGGAAGTGATGCTGGGACGCACCACGTGAGCTGAGGCAGGCCTCATTCGGGACACCACGGCGGAACGACGACCTTTATGGCCCCGCTGTTGCCGTTCTCCGTGTTATGAGTAAAATACGAGAAGGGTTGTTTTTTTTGGAATTTCTTAGAACCTGGCAATCTGAGATGAAGGCATGTACATGAACAGCTTGAACAAGAGACCTGTAACTAAGAACCTTAAATACTTTATGGAATTTTTAACGAGTTTAAATGTTATTATGTCCACGTGTTTTCTTCATAACTTATTCAATCGACTTCTATCGCATTTTTTTTTTTTTTTTGCTTACAAACATTAAATGTTATTTAGAACAAGGCAGCATTTTAAACCTTATTGTCGAGGCTTGTTGGTTAAAATAATTTATAAAATTTCCTTCACACAATTTCAGCTAAACCCGTTGTACTGTACCGTTGTACCACATCGTTGTGTATTATGTGCCTTTGTTCGCTAACAAGTTGTTTTGTATGACTTCATTTAATTGTGAACAACAGACCTCACGACTTTTTATAAATGTTTTTTACACTTACGAAATTAAAAATTCTTGGTTTTCAGAATTAAAAGATCACGATCAGGTTGTCAGGGTTAAAAACACGATTAGATGTTTTAAACTTCACTTTCTTGTGGACGACTGATTAATGAAATGAGATCGTATAGTTGCGAGTATTTTATGTTTTAACACTGAACTGGACCGATTTTAATTCTTTAAATTGATACTGGGATCGATAAGATAAAATAAGGCTTTAGGACCTGCTAAAGACTAAATTTAATATTTAAGAATTGAGAAAATTAGAATTACAGGGTAAGTATAAAGAAATTACGACATAAACTTGGTGCAGTTACTATTTACTACAAATTTACTAACAAAAAAGCAGAGCTAGAGGTAAAAAGATGTGATGATTTTAATTCTGGGATGTCGTTAAAGCTTCTAAAGGTGTAATGTGTAGATGTCTTAATGCCTTTGTGCATATCGTTTGTGTCACAACAGAATAAATTATCTAATAATTTCCAAATTGGCCAAAGTAACACCTATGTAACATTTCAACACTAGAGAGCAGACTTTAAAAAAAAATTCTGAAATAAATTTGGTTATTTAGCAGATGCTTTTAAAATATTCCTACTTGGTTGGGGTCAGAGCCCAAGGTTGATACAGCAGCCCTGAAACAATGAGGGTTAAGGGTCTTGCTTAAGGATATGAACCCACAACCTTTAGATTGACAGCCCTAAACCCTAATCACTGAGCTACTACACCCTCAGGGATCTAATATGTTTATTCTATGTCCTCCATAATTTTATAATTTAATCAAATATAAAAGACTTCAGATGCATTTACCTTTGTTATCATCACTTTAAGCTGTCGTTACACTAGCTGTATACAGAGAGGTAGCACTATGAGGGAGTATTAAAAACAGCATTCATTAAATTAAGTCTACTTTACGGCTGAGGAATCGAAAATCGAGACGGAACGTCGGAAGGTAATGGATATGGTAATATTCACTTTAACCATCATGCATGATTGTTGGCGCCAGGCAGGCTGATTTGAGTATTTCTGTAACTGCCAATGTGTAATGTATGTGCACATCCATCTCCAGAGTTTCTCCAAATAATGAAACCCAGAGAACGCACCCAGCGAGCAGCAGCTCTGTGAAGAGAAATGGCCATTTGATAAGAGCTGCAGACAAAGAAACGTCCATTACTTAAATGACCACGCCCTGCAGCCATCCTGCCTAAAAAACACTGCTCTGAGAGCAAAACGAACGCTCAGCAAAATTAAAATAATGTTTAGAATAAGGTTCTCAGTGAGAGTACAGACGTACTTCAGTCCCACATCGTGTAAACAGAACCCTTTGCGATTTGTCCGAAGCAGAAGACAACACCCGACGCCAAGTATAATGTCTGCACAGTAGTAACGAGATCAACTCCAAAATGCACACCGGTTCTTAGGATTCGATCCCTTCATCCAGTGTTCCAAATGTTCCATAGACCATTACAAAGCTGGAGTAAAAGTGAGCCAATCAGGAGCCAGACGGAGGTGTCCTGTGACAACGTTTATGGCCGTTTAGCTCATCTGGCAGCCGCACGGCTTTGGGGCCTCTGATTGTTCACGACCGACATGCAGACCAACACTTTCTCTGGCTTTCCAGATGTGAAAGCGAGGAACACACACAAAAAAAAAAAACGCGGTCCGAAAAGCGCCAAGGGCCATCAGCTATCTGAAGGCAATAGCACGATCAGTCAGTGCTGCGACCACATCCCCGATTTACATCCTTTGGTTTTGGCCGGGAGCGTCCTGTTCCAGCGGGGAGCCTCCACCAAAATAAAGACTGGACCACTGTTTTGTATTCCTTTGCAAATGGTTCGGAATGGCCAAGAACATCAGAGGTTTTTCGGGCCCGCGGAGCCAAAATTTATGTAGCACCTTGGCACCGCAGGACTGTCAGAATAGCTGCCATAAATCTGTGAGCCAGTTCTGTCTCGTTTTTCACCAGCGGAGCAGACCGAGCCAATGGGGGGGAAAGTACTGTAAATCGTAACCCCCACATCTTTCAGCCGCCGAGAGCCGAGCTCCTCTTAATAAAGCAACGTTTTTGAACCTTCACTCGCTCAGAGACGCAGGGCCTTCCAGCATTGTTTGTGCAAAAGAAAACAACTCTGAATGGTCCGGTTGCCACATCTTTGGGAGTTAACATTATTGCTTGAAATGGTTCGGCGTCATCCAAAAGTCTGAAACCTTCCCCTCGATAAAGACAGAACGCAAAACTGACCCAAAGGTATAAAGAAGAAACTCAAAATACAGGTACCAAGGAGAATCACGGGTAAGCGCACATGTGCTGTTTATATACAGGTTCCTTACAGGAACCCTGACTTAACAAACACGACGCCCACCATCATCACTTTATATCAACACTAATTCAAATCTGAATAAGACTGAGGCTTGTGGCATGAGTGCATGATGAGGAGAAACATTCCTATCCCTACCCCCCCCCCATTGACAGGCTCCGCCCCACCCCGCCCTCATGCCACAATAATGCTTTTGTATTTGGTTAAGATGAACCAGATCATACACATAAAAACAAAAACAATCATCAGGTGTTTGGGTTCCAACTAAACTAATAAAAGGCAAAGCCCTCACTCACTGACTCAGCGCTTCCCGTGCAGGTAGAAGGCTGAAATTTGGCAGGTTCATAGCTTTAAACCCTCATTTCAAAATCCGACCTGCCCGCCATCTTGAACTTTCTTACTTATGGCGCCATCTTCATGAAATTTGGTACGCGGCTTCCCTGCGCTAACCGAAACCAAAGGACGCATTGATACCACAGTCGAACCGTTGTCGTCCGCCATTTTGAACTTTCATATTTATACTGCAAGGTCCCGGCGCTGATTGAATTGAATACTTAGGTACATAAAACGTTTCCATGGGTTACACGGCAAAGTATACGCAGTGTGCCCAAGAGTAAGCTCAGCGCACAGCTTAGACATATTACAACCGGACACTTTGGTGGCATTTTTATAATTGGCTACCACACACTACATGGAAATTAGTAGTAGGACACCCTTCGCACCCTTGACACGTCTTGACGGTCCCTCTTTTCTAAGAAGACTTTCAGCAGGATTTGTAAGTGTGTGTAAGTTTTTTTATTCAGAATGTGGGATCAGATACTGATATTGGACCAGAGGACCTGGCTCACCATCTGTTCTTGTTCATCCTAAAGGTGTTGGGACTGGGGCTCTGTGTGAGACAGTTAAGGTATTGGTGTAAGAAAATCAGAATGTGGAAAATGTTACTTATTCCCAAAATGCTTCTTAAGAAAACACAATGCGAGTCTTTAAAACCGACAATGGAGCCAATGTTCTCCCACCCGGGTTCGTTCATCAGGCTTTACAGAGAGTGTGAGTCAAATGTGATTTCAGACCAAAAGAATGTCGATTTAATCCTTCAGCGAGCTCACACATACGGCTTCAGAACAACGAGCTGTAACGTCTGTACCTGAGCAAACAAAGCAATGTAAGTGCTTGTAAAACAAGGCCTCGCGGTTAAAGTCTGACTTCATCAAAATGAACTAGATCGAGTTCAAGATCAACAAAACCACGGATAACACACTCTCCATAGAAGCATACGCATTACACCTACAGACTGTATGACATCACAATCTAAACCTATCTGTTCCTCCACACTAACCTCACCCAATCAGGTGTTTGTGCACGGACACACGAAAGGACCTTCCCCAAACTGTTTCTACATGGCTCAGTGCTTGTGTATATATATATATATATATATATATATATATATATATATATATATATATAGCCCAGTGATAGATTGGTGCCCTGTCCTGGGTGTATCTGCCCAGCGCCCATAACGTTCTCCCCTGGATGGGGAACCCCCCACCGTGACCCTAATAGAGGATAAAGCGGAAGATAAAAAATAAAAAAATATATATATATATATATATATATATATATATATATATATATATATATATATATATATATATATTTAAACAAGTTGTTACTATTCTTACATCTGATTGGCTGAGCTGTATATATTGAGATTTTGGATTAATGCTCCAGTCAAGGTTACAGCATCTGCCCTCATCATCATCATCATTATCATTATCATTATCATTATTATTATGATGATTATTATAATCCTGACAGGTAAAACATGTGGCGAAGTGCGTTTGCATGCCAGACGTCCTGCATACCGGCACCCGACATAACACGAGCACAGATGTGACCTGCTACGTGCAATGAGGTTTAAACATTAAACCAAATAAAGTAAAATAATATAGAGTAGAGTACAGCATTCAGGGGAAAGTTTGCAGCCACGGTTCAGTATCTCAAGCTAAGCAGCTGATAATCTGCTGTATGCTCACACTTCAGTATACCTCCAAGTCGAGGCATGTGGCACCACAAATCAATCAGATCTGCCTCATTAATTCGACTGCTTTTGCGTTGTATGCATGTTCACAGATACAGATGTCAAGAAAAAGCAAACGGTGGAGAATGGGAGAGCTGGAACTAACGACACGGAGCTTCATCCAGCAAACAGATGGAGCACAAGCTCCTTGTTTTATTAACCATATTCCTCATGTTTAAATACACAAAACACGGGGAGCCACCTCTGAAGAATTACATTCAAGTAAGAAAACAACTGTACAGAGGGCAGTGAGCATTGAGCACCTACTAAAACACGCTAAGCCCCATGATTCAACTGGAGCTGAATTGTGAGATCAAGCCGAGGAAGAAGAAAAAAAAAAAGGTTGGAACACACTTTGGACTTTTTATGACGTGTAATTAAAAAACAACCACAAACATAAACATGAAAAATTTAAATTATGTCCGAATGCAGACGGCGTAATAAATTTTAATGAGGAGAGGAACTTTAACAGTGGAATGAGGCAGCAGTGACCTGTTACCTCAAACAACAGCCATAATATGGCGGATGCCGTGGGAAGAAACCCACGCAGACACAAGGAGAACATGCAAACCAGAGAGGTGAACATGCTGAGCACTTTGCCACCATGCCGCCTGCTAGACGGTCATGGTGGGTGATTCTGATATAAAAAAGCATAAACCTCATCAATCACCCTTGAGAGTGAGGTTGTGAGGCAGGCCCTCTAGTCCTATATCAGTGTCTGGCCTCATAGATGCTCTTCTGAACAAATGGGACACACAGACAGAGACACATTCCAAAAGAATGTAGAAAGCCATCAGGAAGCTGCACATGGTTATAAGCTGCAGTTATGACATATATAGTTATATTACACCTATATATATGTGTAAAGTGAGGTTGCCCCAATACTTTGGTCCATACTGTGTAAAGAAAATTTAAGGCCGCTCAGCCGACTCATTTTCATTCAACAGTTTGGAGCCACCGGAGGTCCAGATTATATAAACTCTGAAAAGAGCCATTCAATCTGACCTTCTCAACTCAATGATGAATTGTCGGCTCCTTCCTGGCGTGACATCATCCTACGAAGACGTTTGCGTCGCTTCAGGCCAAAGCAAACAGCAGTAAACAAAAACCCTTGAAACATACTGCAAACGTACGCGGACTCATCTGGTTAGCCAGCGGTCACCGAGAGGTTAAACACAAAGTCTGCTGCACATTAATGACGAGCAATATGAAACACAGACTGCAGCTGATTATAATTACTGATTATGAGCTGACTCTGTTTTGGGTTCATTAAATGATTATTATTATATATTATTTTTTTATATTTATATAATTTATCTTATGACGTAATAATTATTAAAAGTGGTCCAGTGGGTCATGGTTCTGATCTGAACGACACACTGACACCACATTAGTGTCACTGCAGTACTGAGAATCATCCACCACCCTAACAACTCCTGCACTGTGGGGGTCCTGATCATCAGAGGACCGACAGAGAAACAGATGGACCAGAGAATGGACCCCCATCTACAAACTCCACTAAAGCTGCGGGATCCTATACTACACACTACTGCCATGTGATTGGTTGACCGCATCAGGGTCACACTGAAGTACTGAGAGACATCCACCACCCTAATAATGCCTGCTCTGTGGGGGTTCCGGTATTTCAGAGAACTAACGGAGTATGTAGAGAATTTCTGGTTATAAAACATTCCCCGCTTTATAATGCTTCATAATCCCTTCCCTGCTTTATAACTCCGCCCATTTATACCTCTGCGTGTAGTTTAGATAAGAAAGTCATCCGTAGGTCGCCCGAGGTCGAACATGCTGCCTGTAAAAGAACACTGATCAGATCCAACTGTGCGCTTCGCTCAGGAAACATTTGATTTTGCTGCAGGGAATTCCAGCCCTGGCTTCCTCTGACTGCGATGGCTTTTAAATCACAGCAGAGAGACTGAGTGGGTTGAATATTTACTACTAAAGGAAATGGGCTTTTTTAAAATAGTAATAAATAAATAAAAATCCCTATTTCATTATAATAATGGCAGGACATGACTCACGAGTCAGTAAATAAAGATTCGACGGCAGATGATAGGGGTTTTAAATAGATTCTGCCTCGAACTTTTAATTTTAAGTTGTTTATCATCTTTTGCTTTATCCTCTACTAGGGTCGTGGAGTTCCCCTATACCCATACAGGGGAGAACATTTCAGGCGCTGGACAGATACACCCTGGACACACTCACTCACACAGACAATATATAGGGGCAAATTAGGAAGGCCGATTTACCTTGATTTTTTTTTATTTTCAACTGTACTTGTATGAACCTTAAATGTTTTAATCTATTTCTTAATGTTTGCAAATAACAATGCTGCAGCACTTTTAGATTTCTTTAAAATGCAAAGCGCATTAAAAATAAAATGTATTATTTTTATTATTATTAAATCCAAAACTGTATATATATATATATATCTTTCTATTGGCCCTTGCCTGACGCAGGGTCGTTTAAATCTTCTGGACAGCTGCAGTGACGTATTAATGTCTTCACTAAAAGCTCGGACAAAGGAAGCACTTCAGAAAAGAATTACAGTGAAGCAGAGGGCAAACTCACAGAAAGGTTGCACATTCTTCAGCATTCAGTGTGAAACTATTTGAGGATAATGTTTGGTCAGTTTGCTCGACTAAAGCCCAGGTAATTTATAAGGCAGTAAAGCTGCCGACGTCCCGCACGGGTCACCTGGCAACAGGACGAGAGCAGGCTTTACAGCACCGGCCAGTCAATAGAAGGATAGGGTCCAAAACGGGACTTTTTAAAATAATATTTAGGTTGAATAATTTAAAATGAGACACAAAGTTTTAGTTGCATCTGTTCTGATTTAGGTTTAAGGAGAATTATTCTTTTATTTACATAGGAGAATTAAGCAATATGTATTTATTTTCAATCATTAATACAATATTTTACAGAAAATACAGATGTGAAGCAGCTTTGTGCAGAAAGTTTGCTTTAAAACAACAGATTTAAATCCATTTAATGCTTCACTTTATTTTATTATGTGAGAATAATGTCTGTTCTTCCCTAAACGAGTCGTCCACTCACCGCAGGGCAGACACACCGTCAAACAAGTTCATGTCTAATGGAATTATTTAGTTTTCAGACTGTAATTTGAAACCCACAGTGCCTGTGGGAGAACATGCAAATTTCCACCTTCCTGAGAATTTAGAGAATTTATTTGTGTAAAAAAGTTAATACCACATCGCACTGTGCTGAAATTTAATTTAGAGGAGAAAAGAGAATAAGGTTTAATATGATACTATAAAAGAAACTATACTATAAATAATGATTTTATTATAATTTAATATGGAATATTTTTTTTATTAAATACTATCACATAATTATTTTAAGGCGTTGTATTTATTAGTAAATGGCAAAACAAACTAAAGTTAGTTTTCTAAAAAGCACAATAACCTATCAATTCACCCAATAAAACATCATTACAGGAGATTCTGGAGCCTATCCCGGCATTAACAGGGTACCAAAAAAAATAGGAAATATTTTGGACAGGTTGCCAACACATTGCAGGATGTACACAATTTACCACACTCAAGTTCTTGGACACAGACCAAGGGCAAACATGCCAAAACCCGACAGAAAGCTCTTGCAATCAAACCCAGGACCCTCTGCTGCAGAAGATCAGGGCAATTAAAATAGATAGAGACCAAAATGATGTAAGCAGAGAGGATTATTTTGAGTGACCGGCTGTAGCCCACAAGCTGGACGCTCAGGACTGTGTGAGGGTTGCAAGGTCAAGAGGGGCTTTGTTTTCTTCAAACACGTAAAAAATGTGACACAGACACATGATGCCCAATCAGCGTCCAGCCTCGGGATAAGAACCTCATTCTGTTGTGGTTTTTTTTTTCTCACCTGTTTTTTTTGGACGGTTGGGGTATAAGATCCTCAGACGGATTTCTGCCAGACGGCCGGAGGAGGATTACAGCTCAGGAGCAGGACCCTGTATGAAGATCAAAGTTAATCCAGCATCTGAGGTTTGGATTTTAAAATGAAGATCTGGCGTAAATTCACAGCGAGTCTTTCTCTGCTCATCTGCGCACAGGTGACTGAACTGTTCATATCAGCGACGTTTCAATAATTACAGCATAGAATGTCGAGGAACTCTGTCGCTCGTCTCTAATGTTAGTCTCTTATATGCACTTCTGGATAAAGGTCCAAAATGTTGTCGAAAGCCTATTCTGAACACTGGAGGGGGACATGGACCCTATAAAACGAAGTCCCCATATTTTTAGGCATATAGTGTATTATTGTAGGCTGCACGGTGGCTTATAGAGTGTGTGTGTGTGTGTGTGTGTGTGTGTGTATGTGAGTGTGTGTCCAGTGATAGATTGGCCCCCTGTCCTGGGTGTATCTGCCCAGTGCCTGAAACATTCTCCTCTGGATGGGCATGGGGCATGGGGCATGGGGCATGGGGCATGGGGACCCCCCCCCCCCCCGCACGCCCCTATTAGAGGATAAAGTGGAGGATAATGGATGGATGGTTTATTATTGTAAATTGCATCGTTATTCGAAACTGTGTTTATTTTACATCTATTTTAAATTGTTTTTTGGATCGTTCTGCTGCAGGTGCTGCTGTTCTGCACCGCGGGGGGGAGGCAGAGAGGGCAGCGCTGCTCCGGGGCAGAGCGGTGCGACCCCGGCCTCACCTGCCGCTCCACCGCAGCGCACAACGGCACCAGAGTGTGCGCAAGTGAGTCACTCAGAGTCGACTCCCAATCAGATTCAAACTGGGAGCCACATGAGTCGTGTGTTTGTGTATTTCACTAAAAAAAAATGAACTTTAAATCCAGGTTAAGTTTGTTGCCCCGGGGTCGCACCCCGCCCCGAAATTTACACAACCGCCCCGAATTCGGCAGATAAATGTTGCGCTGCGTATCTCCATCAAAACTTTGTTACATTGTGACACTCTGTTACAAAACATCAACACTGCACCGAACAATAACAATTTAAAGCTCCCGCCTCCAAACACCTCGGTAACACCGGAGTCTGGCACCTTACAGGACGCTGCGCTCAATTTACACCCAAAATCACATTTATTAAAAACGATATTTATCGTGTAATGGGTTTGTACATGCAGTCGGGCCGTGGTGCTCCTGGCGGGTGGAGCTGAGAGGGCGACACTTATTTTTATTTCTGTTAGATATAAACCCTTTGCTGTCCCCGCGGGGCGTCTGCAAAATGGAGCTTTTATAAAGTTTCAGAGCATAAAGTTTGTAAGAATAGCGTTTCTGTCTCAACACAGCTGTTCAAACAGAAACAGAAACGCTCCCATTTTACAACCTTTATCCTGCAGAACGTAGAAAGCTTTATAAAATACAGACATTAAAAACGAAAGGTTTTTGTATAAACTGTTTATAAACGCACTACCTGCGCTCGTGCACTCTGACAGGTGTGACGCTGCACACCAACTGCAGCGGATCTGCAAGGAGTCGGTTCTTTACCTCACCTATATAGATTCATTGTGACTCTGAGGAGTCAAATCAGTTCACATTCATTTAGTTTCATGGTAATGCTCATGAGTCGAGCTGCGGAGCGTTGCGGAGTCGGTTCCTATTTACTCAAATAGACTCCGCTGTGTGGGCGTGGACATTTAAATCCCACGCGTTTTGTCGCGTTGAGCGTCTTTTACAAATGACTTGATAAACACGTGACACTCAATCACACACATCCACAATAAACCTGTGATCTATAATTGATAAAGACTTTTAACAAGCGTGTGTGTGAACTTTGTCCTTTCATTAAAAGGTAACACACTGATGTCCGACTCACTGGTCACTGCAGTAATCCCAGAAAGAGAACAGGGCCTTCCCCAAACTGTTCTCATCAAGTTGTAAACATAGGATTGTCCAAAACACCTGGCCATGTGCATAATCTGACTCATCAACACCAGGATTTACAGACTGAGGGACGTGTCCCACTTTTGTTCAGAGTGGGACAACAGGCAGTCTGGTGGTTTAGTACATTCTCCTCTCAGCGCTGAGGATCTTGGTTCAAATCCTGATCTGGGTGGAGTTTCCATGTTCTCTCCGTGTCTGTGTAGGTTTCCCTTGGGTTCTCCCACAGTATACAAATATGGATTTAAGGTAAAACGGCTGCTCTAAATTGCCCCTATCTAAATTTACCCATCTAGAGAGTGAGTGTGAGTGCAAAGTGATGGATTGGCGCCCGGGCGTATCTTCCCAGTGCCGGAAATATTCTTCCCTTAATGGGCATGGGAAACCTGCCCGCGACTCAAGTAGAGGATTAGGTTGATGATGATGGATGAATGAATTAATGAATGTATAGCTAATAAAGTTTTAAATAAAACAGAACAGACGGCACTGTGGTTTAGCATGTTCTCCTCTCAGCACTAGGGATTCCCGGTTCGAATCCCCATCTGGGTGGAGATTCCATGTTTTCCCCTTGTCCACGTGGGTTTCCTCCGGGTTCTCCGGTTTCCTCCCACAGTCCATAAAACTTGGATCAAGTCAATTGAATTCTCCAAATTGCCCCATATAGAGTGTGGCGGTGTGAGTGAGTGAGTGAGCGTGTGCAGTGATAGATTGTCCTGGGTGTATCTGCCCAGTGCCCGAAACGTTCTCCTCTGGATAGGCATGGGGAACCCCACAGCGACCCTAGTAGAGGATAAAGTGGAGGATAATGGATGGGTGGATAAAACAGAACATTTAAATAATAATTCTTCACTCACACCTTTAATATGTTCACTGTTTTCTTTTAAGAGGCCCATGAAGCTGGATCCTGTAAACTGGGGAAATCTGTGTACCAGAACAAAGAGACCTTCTTCCCAAGCTGCACGTATCAGTGTGTGTGCCGCGACGGACAGGTCAGCTGTGTGCCTCGCTGTAACCTGGACATCATGCTGGCAGGTCCTGAGTGTCCTTTTCCACGCAAGGTCCATGTTCCTGGAGAATGCTGCGATAAGTGGGTTTGTGGTGCTGCAGCAGAACTCAATCCTCTAGGGGGCGTTGCTATGGCGGGTGAGCAGGTCTCCCTCATCTAACGCTGTGTGTGATGTTGCTCAGTCGGCTCTGAACATGTCGATGTTAAATCGCAGCTTACCGGCAGGAGGAAACCGTCGGCGTTGATCTGAACATGCAGTGCATCAAACAGTCCACTGAGTGGAGCGCCTGCTCTCGGACCTGCGGCATGGGTGTGTCCACCAGGGTGAGCAATCAGAACCGGCGCTGCGAGATGCTGCGGCAGAGCCGTCTGTGTATGGTGCGACCCTGCCACGACCCCCAGGAACAGGACGACACACAGGTAATAAGCAGATACAGTGTCTCCAGAGGACAAACATCTCATTATGTTCTGCTTAATCCACTACTAGGGTTGCAGGAGACACGCACATCCAGGGGAGGACGTTTCGGGCACTGGGCAGATACAGCCAGCACAAGAGCGCCAATCCATCACTGTAAAAACACACACACTCTATACAGGGCAAATTTAATGCAGCCAATTCACCTTGAATTCATGTTTTCGGAGGAAACCGGGGAACCTGGAGAACACCCACAAGGACACAGGGAAAACATGCAAACTCCACCCATTTAGGGATTCGAACCCTCCACACCAGTAGAATAGCCTGTGCAATTCTGAGCTCTGCATCAATGCCTTCACTAAACCCCACAGATTCATTCATTATCTTCCGCTTTATCCCCTATTAGGGTCAGGGGGGGGGGGGTTCCCCATGCCCATCCAGGGGAGAACATTTTGGGCGCTGGGCAGATACACCCAGGACAGGGTGCCAATCTATCGCTGGGCACACATTCATATGGGGCAATATGGAGAACTCAATTGACTTGATCCATGTTTTTGGACTGTGGGAGGAAACCGGAGAACCCGGAGGAAACCCACACGGACACGGGGAGAACATGAAAACTTCACCTAGATGGGGATTCGAACCGGGAATGCCTAGCGCTGAGAGGCGAAAGTTCTGACCACTAAGCCACTGTGCCGCCAACCCCACAGATTCATGTGTAATTAATGTGTAATTGGTAATAACCTTTTAACGCATGTCCTCGTTCCCGTTTACAGCGGCAGAGCAGCGAGTGTCTCCCAATGCAGCACAGCCCCAAACCCATCCAGTTATCACACAGAAACTGTACAAGCATCCAGCAGTTCAGGCCCCGTTTCTGCGGCCTATGCAGCGACGGGCGCTGCTGCACACCCCATGCCACCAAAACGGCTCCGGTGCAATTCCGCTGCCCCGACAGTGGCGTGCTGAAGAGGCCCGTCATGTTCATAGTGACCTGCGTCTGCCATAACCACTGTCCACAAGAAAACGCTGCACGATAGAATTCAGTTATGGGGGTTTGATCAGCTAAAGGCTACAGAGTTCAGAGAGAAGCTGTTTAGACCGGGACACGGTTTGTCCGCAAATGATTTAAACAAAAAACATTCTAAAGTCCTAACAGCAAACTGGAACAAGGTTAGGAACCAGGAGACACAGTAATCAGTCACAGTAAATATTCATATTCAATTAATAGTATTTTATGGACAATTATTTGGTCGGTGGATGATGCTCAGTACTGCAGTGACACTGACATGGTGATGGTGCAGGTGTCTGTGTGTGTGTGTTGTGTTGCTGGAGTTTAAACCCTGTACTCACTTACTGTACACTCTATTACACACCTTCACCTTATTGCTCCACCTTGTGGATGTGGATCACAGTGTGTGTTCTCCATCCTGCAACGTAAACCGTTCAGATCCTCCAGGAACCTCATCCTGACTCTGAACTGCTTTCCTAAAAAGGAACACGGCATCACTCGCAGCGCCTCCCGCAGTGTTACCTGCGGCGCTGCCACGGACATTCCTCTGGCCTTAGTTCGGTTTTCTCTCAGGACCTAAACATTTAAACTCAGAAAAGCACACACATTGTCGAAGGTCAAAGGTGAGTCGCACGGTGAAGCTGAATTCTGCTGTTTGTTTTTCCCTGTGGTATAATTTTGTTTGTTCTAAAGCTCTTTTAACTTCAAGCTTTTCCTTTTTTTTTTTTTACTTCATTATAAAATATCTAAAGAGTAAATATATACATTATATAGAATATTTCAGTAAATGTAAAATGTATATTAGAACACTATGAATATATATATAAACTATAATATGCTTTAGTTTAATGTTCTGACATCCTGCACACGGATGAACGTTTTATATTGATTCAAACAACATTTATTTATTTTTTTTTATTTTTAAATATTAAATTGTATTAAATTCTCATTAGCTGTCTACTTTATCACCTCCACTGATCATACAGATGGAGTGGTTTTACATCTCCATTCTCTAGTCCACCTCTTTACTCTTGTTCTCTGACGACCCAGCGTGGGCTCTCAGGACCCAACAGGACCACATACCAGCTACTTTTTTGCGGTGGAGGATTACTCCGCTTTGTAAAAGTAGACTGTGAAGTTTGTGGTATATTATATGTTATAATATTTCTCATTTATCTTTTTACAAACTTTTAAAAGTTGTTTATTTCTCTAGATCTTTTATTTCTTTGATTCGTATTATGTTGTTGTTGTTTGATCTTTTTCTTTAAAAAGTAAACTGATGTTTGTTGTTTGGTTTAAACTGAAGTGATGCGTTATATAAAGAGAAACGTCTCCATCTTGTGGATTCAGTGTGTTAACACAGGCAGCAATTTGATTACATTTAACACCAATGTGCAGAAATACTAAAAAAAACGATCTAAAGGTTCGTTAATCTTTCCTAAAAGAAAATTAAGTAAAATAATTTTGTCTGTAAAGCATTATGTTGGATATTTGCTTTTTCATGAAGACAATTATCTAATTAGATTAAGGATGTTAAACCTGTGCGTGGGCTTTTTTACATTGATGACGTGAAGGTGAAGAAAATCTTAAAAATAAGTTTGTACATTTAAAACTCACACACAGCTCTCTCACTGAATATGCAAAAATATATGTAAGAAACACTCACCAGGAACCTCGGTCACGTGACTTGTCTTTTGCTCCTGGTTGGCTGTTCTGATTTGCGGCATGATGAATCCTTGTACGTGACTTTGAAACACCAGGTGGCGCCAGAGAAGCCTGATTTTTATATATAACGTTTTTTTCTAATAACGTTCTACTATCGGGATACAGTGACAGGTTTAGTAAATATAACAAAAAGTCACATACAGCTAATTTAATGCCTTAAAGTTCTCACGTCACTCTGTGTGCACGCCCACTAATTGTAAGAATGGAGGTGTAGGTATAAAAGTGTTTAATGTAATGAAAAAAAGCATAAACAATGCATACAGTCACATGACCCAAGTGGTACATATCAGAAGACGATATCACATTAACACACACATGGATAGAATCACACACATACACACACACACACACACACACACACACACACACACACACACACACACACACACACGGTTTTACTGAAAATACTCAGACAGTCACTCACTCACCCGAAACAAACAAAGCGATAAGCCTATTTTTACATCAGAAAGGAGACTTGTAGAAAAATATACACCTGACCATCTCATGTTGGAGAGGAAGAGCTGGGATTTGATGGAGGAGGAAATTATTAGTGCAGGCATGTTAGTGGTTCAGATTTCACTCTCGTACGTGTGCAGGTACGTCTTCAGCGAGAGGACGTCGCTGTAACTTTGGCTGGTGCGCCGGTAGAAGTCCAGGCCGGTCAGGAGCTCCACGTCTCGCACGCGCGCTGTGTGCATCTTCATAAAATCCTCCACCCACTTCGACTCATCCTCTCCACTCTGTAAGAACATTCAGAAAAGAATATTGGGATCAAATCTAACAGGTTATATAACAAGAGGTCATTCTGCATAGCACTGGATTCATAACGTACTAGCTGGGGTCATACAGCACCCCTGAACAAGGGCTCAAAATCCAACCAAATAGCTACCACATACTGAATCACAAGATGAGCTTAGCTGATTAAACAGATGAATTATTCTAACAGAAGCTCATCTCACATTGCAGCTCTCGTCGTTATCGGCTCTGTGGGGCAGGATGAAGGAGAATGCGCTCAGAGGGCCACTGCATGTGTCCACGCTCTGTGTGTAGTCCAAGCAGCTCGTTCCAACAATGAAGAAATGAGTTGGAATGGGCAGTGAGCCGCGAACATACCTGCGATCACAGAGATTTCTGATCTGAAGTATAAATGTCTATAATCTCAGCAGGATCTCACTATAGCCTGTAAACTGTCATCTTCGTCTTCTGACTTTTTATTAATGAACTACATTTTTGAATCATTTTCATACTGCTTCATTTTGTCCTCTGTATCTCGAAGGCCGTCGTAATCGTAGTCGAAGATGGGCCCGATGACCATGTTGAGGCCGTTCCTCTCAGCGGCGTACTTTTTCACCAGAGTCTTTTGGAAGTAGCTCCAGACGCCTGTCACAGAGCACCATGTGAGGGGACACAGAGAGAAGCATTGAGAAGAGATCAAGGAGGACGAGTCCCCCACTGAGCCTTGGTCCTCCCAAGGCTACTTCCTTAAGATAACAACATAAAAGGGAGTTTTTTCTTGCCACTGTCGCTTCAGCTCGCTCTTTGGGGGTTGAAAGAACACTAACACTGTAAAGCTGCTTTGTGTATGTATTATTGTAAAAAGTGCTATATAAATATAGACTGGTGGCTCTTTAAAGAGACCTCAGGACTCCATGTCCCAGACAAGCTAATCGAAAGCAGATGCACTCAGTCAGTAGCGGACCTTTCGCTTTCTCTCAGGCTTCTCTGAAAACAGAGATAGACCAAAGACTAGGTTTACCTGCTTTTAAATATCTATAATAATAATATAATAATAAATTATATAAAAAATATTTTGCAATGATCAGTCTGCAGTAAAGGTTTCCACATATAAAAACGATTGGTCTGTGTAGCACCAGCTGCTGAACACTCTCTGAACACTGACCAATCAAAATATCTTTGCGCTAGTATGTTGAACTTGTATTAGACATTTATTCTGTAGTAAACATTTCTGTACCAAAACATTACTACTGTGCATCTGTGTTTTTAAGCTTCAGAGGCAGCACACACACACTCACAGCTGTTTCTTCTTTTCTTTTGTTCATAACATTTTGCATAAGGACTCAAACAAAACAACGAGAGACACAACAGCCTGGTAATTGGAACCAGTCCTTCGTAAGCGTCTCCTGAAATGTGCCTCTAATATGCAGAAAAGTAAAACAGAAACTTAACACCCTGTTGTGGCCAACAGCCATCCAGACAACCTGGAAGAAAGGACAACCCTCCTGGTTAACCCCCCCTACCCCTGACTTCAACCACCCCAAGACTTTCAGCAAAGTCATTAATGATAAAATAAACCATATGAAATCTTTAAATTGGACTTATTTTCACTGCTTACGTTTGAATGCGGGATACATGGGGACGGTGTTGGTGACGAAGAGGGCATTGAACCTTACATCATAACTGGAGCCCAGTTCTGTGAATTGTAGATTAAATAAAAACAAACTGGAATTACATTTTGTACTGTGATGCAGATAAAGTTATTTATTAGATATACAGTTGTCATCTTTAGGCCTATGGACTACAGCAGCATAAAGCTTAGTTTAAAATCTATGTATTATAAAAGATGCAGAAGATAATGTATGAATGTGTAATGTATATTGACTCACGGGGTGGATAGAGGAAACTGTAGGAGATCTGTTTATCTGCGCGGTACGCGGTGCAGGAGCGACTGTAAGCCGGCGGCACCCTGGCATCGGGTCTCACACAGGAACTCAGGGCTTCGGGCAGAGCGGTCACATCTACCTGCAATCAGGTAAATCAGGTCCCCACGAAAATCAAATTTAAATTTATATTACAGTTTATATTTTCAGATCGTTTCAATTCTACACTAACCTCATTAAAACATAAAGTTACAGTAACGTAACACACAAACACACACACTCACACACATACGTCACCATTCAATATAAACCTCATCTCTCTTGGCACATTAAATTTATCTTTAAATTTGTCCCACATGTAGCATCCATCTAATTAACTCATTCCTAACTTGTCTATTCCTGTTATTCCCTATGACATCTAAGCATCATCATCATCATCATCATCATCTCTGCCACTTCCAGCTCCTCTCTTGTTGTACTGTCCTGTAAACTCCTGCAGACCTATCCCAACCCATCTACTCCACCCAGCTTGCAAGCTCTTTTTTACCTTTTTACAACATTCTCCACTGAATAATAAAAGCCTATATTAAGTATATACTCACAAACACTAAATCGAATGGAACCATATTTATTTAAGTTCCGAGTCATGACTTACTTGTTTGGAGACGGTGAAGGAGGTCCACAAAGGCATGGACAGTGCTTCACTGTATGCAGAGATATAGTCGCTGTTGTGCAGGATACTATACTTGGTTTGGAACATGACTGCCGGTCGACCATACGGAAGATTCCTGCTGCCTATAAAATGACAAAAACATGTTGGTCTTTGAAATGTCTAATTCAATTCAGTGACAGAACTCTAATGGTGGATTGTAAAATGCACTTTAATTATTGGGAGCACTGAACCAGTTAGGCTAATTTAGTTCAATTGTGACCTTAACGTGGGGTTTATTAGATGTGACACACAGGCGGAGGACATTACCGTCGATGGCTTGTCTCAGTCGAAGATCGAGCTCCTCCACTTTGTTCTGCAAGAGACAGAGCCACAGTGACTCCAGGTTATAGCCTCTTACCAGGGCCACTTTCAAAGCCCTCCTCCCCCTACTTTTTGAACGCAACTGCAAAAGATTAAAGGTGAAAGTCTCTAGAAAGACGGTCTACACAGTGGAAAGAAAGAGCACTTTTAGGAGCAAGCAATGCGATGATGCCGCTTGTTATTTCTTGCAAGGTTGCGGTGCACCTAAGCTTTACAACTGAGCGGCACTGAAACTAAACATCATGGAATCCAAACATGCATGTCCATCTGATCCCTATAATTCTATTAAAATCAATGTATATTATGACAATTCATTAAAATGGATATACATAAACATACACACTACATAAACAATCATTTGATTCAGTTCCACTGCCACATGTGTAAAAAATCATGTGATTAAACATTTGGTTTTGGAAACTATATTGTTACGTGCATACAGTGCACAGTGATGTTGTATAAATGTCCTTTCGCCGTGCTGCTCGAGAGAGGCGGGCGTTTTTGTTTTAAGAGACGGTATGTTGCTTGAATTGTGGCTATGTGGTTTTAAACTGACTTAGCTGTAGTTGTTTTGAAATGTGGTCTCTCTTGCTCTCTCTGTTTGTTTTTTCTCCCTCTTTCGGCCTTTGCACCACAGTGTGTGGATGGGTAAGGTTTGGGCACCCGTTACACAGGTCACCACATCTTACATTTTTCCTTACACTCTAACAAGATCTGAGGTGAAATGAAACAGGTATGGTTCCAGCTTTGCAGGAACAGTTTGGGGAAGATCCTTAAATGTTGCAGCATGACTGGACAAGGACAAAGCTAGCTGCTGTAGAGAAACATGATTCAACCCCATCTAACAACTGGAATGGCGCTCTTCAATAAGTCAAAAGTCAGGTTCAATATCAGTTTCTGACCTCATACATGCTCTACTTGACAAATGGGCAACTGGAGTGAAGTGAACATGAACTGAATTTATTTATATTTTCTCTCGTATCATCTACTTACACAGACTCACAAGCCATACAGAATGCAGGTGAATGTATTCAGAAATAAAGACATCTTTTATGAATATGCACCAATGAGCATTCACTGATACCGACCTTTTCATCACATGTGCAACCCAGATCATCAGACACACCACTGGCAGGTCCAGAGGGGATGGGTTTGGACACCTCTTCGGGCATGGTGGGTTTGTGGACTGGGTTTTTCAGCAGGTGGTTCAGGCTTCCGTGGGTACCGTTGTTTGGGACTGGCTTTAAACCAAGCAGATCTTTGAATAAAGAAAAGTTTGGTATTCAGATAAGAACTACCCTGGGGTAATACATACATAACTGCCATGATTTTACAGGGTAATTATCTGATTAATAAGGTTTGAAAATATAGGTTAATTGCTTTTTGGTGTTTTATTAAAGCCAATCACTTGGTCATGCATTTTGGATAACTGTATGCTTTTAACAGTTTAGGGAAGGCCTTTTTCTATTCAATTAGTTCTATTAACTGATATAAGATTAAGCAGAAGATAATAATAAGATTGAAACCAATAATAAAAGATTCATCGTACCACACATGACGTTGTACAGTTCAATGTTTTCAAATGGTGGAATCTTGGTTTTATATTTAAACAATGGTCCATATCCGAGGAAAATGGTCTAAAAGAAACAAGAAATGAATGAGTTCGAAGTACTTCAGCCTTGCTTTAATTCACATACAGAACCATGTGTGATCACCTGCATGCTGTTGATCTTATTATCATATCCATGGTCTCCCGAAAATCCACATTTGCCTGGATGACGTTTTACCTCTGGAGGCTTCCTGTGGCACACCGAGGTAATTATACTGTATTAGCTGTATCAATAGTATACCAGTATAGAACATGGATGTTATATCCACATGAACCACTAGGGTTTGGAGGCAGTTGGGTAGAATACAGAATAATAGAATGCTATACTCACCGCTGTTAAAAACAGGTAAACAATAATAATAATACAATTTTATTTATAAGCGCCTTTAAGGATACTTAAGGACACTGTACAGAAACAGGAAGAAAATCTAATTTTATAGAAAAAAGACTGACTGACACACTGACAGTATGGAATGCATTTCCCTCATTTCAGGTCGGGAGATGGGAATTTGCCCCGGCGAAACAGGAGGTCGCTTCACAGCCGTGATGCTGTAAATGACTCTGGTCTGTATCTTGACTGGGAGAAGTGAAAGCACCGTTTTACTCGGGCCCAGATTCAAGCCAATGCAAACAGAGAAGAAGACCCATTAATTCATCTTCATCTTCAGGTTTTTATGAAAGGTTTGCAGAGGTGAGGAAGCCAGTCAGTTCTGCGAATGACCTCATGGATTTCCTGTATGGCGCGTGGCTTTCCACTATGGGCAGGAAAGAATCCTCATAACTTTTGAGGTTTGGAAACATAAACTGGGTGAGTTAAGGTCGTAAACTAACATCAGGTTTCAGTGTAGACGAGTACGACTGAGATAAAGGGGAGGAAGGTGTTAAATGAACTTTGCTGGTAAAGATGTCCGTTCATAGTTGAAGTGAGTGACCATTACCTCGCCACATGCCATTTTCGCTCCACCATGAGGTGGATCTCTTCAATGCGGCGGTTGTTAGCGTAATGCAAGCGTTTAGGGAGATGCTGCTTCAGGTAGGGTTTAAAGTGCTGGTCAGGCTTTTTACACTGCGGACAGAAAATAAACCAGGAATATATACTAAAAAAGTAAATCAATCACCAACACAAGAGCCATTAATAAGGAAGATGGGAAGGTTTACAGTTGAATACTTACAGTAAGGTTTGCCACAACTGCATTTGCATCATCTGGTGAAACAATACAGTTGATAAAAGGTTTAATGGCTGATTATATTTCTGATAAATACATTTCTAAAGAAATATAAATGTCTGATCTATTTCAATTTGATTAAAAAATGGCAACCTCAACAAAGTGATGCCGGGTCATGATGTAGCATATAATGGTTACATATATTTCTCCTTTATAGTATAGTGCATATGTTTATAGATGTTTATGTTGGAATGATGTTAGGTGATGACAGGAAGTCAATATATTACTATATAACTCTAAACAGGATCACTATGAGTTCTATTACACCTTCATATTAAACACCGTAAGGAGCTGTTCTGAACCAGTCTCACATTTAGAGTTGTTGGGGTTTCGAGCACGGATTCGTCCAAGAGAGCCGGGGATCAGGATAATATCATCCACGTTGGACATGTACAAGCTGAGGAACTCGGTCTGGTCACAGTGAGCTTCCTCCATCCCTGAGAGTACGAATAGACAGCTCTTAATGGCAGATTGACATTATGAAATGATGCCTTTGTCCTAAGTCTTAATGTCTTGAAGTACTGGGTGTGCACTACTGGGAACATCTGCACACCTCATTCATGCAATCATTTAAAAAGCAACACACATTTTTAATCATGCAGCTGTGGCATTGTTGTTGGTGCCAGATGAGTGTTTGAATCAACTTTAGAGTGATTTAAAGAGATAGCAATACTAAAACTGTGACGGTTAAAAGAGTTATAAAATGTACCATGATCTCCAACCATGATTATATTGACACATCGATGCAGATTCATCTGTTTCAAACCATTCATCAGTTGACCCACCACCTTATCAACCTCCTTTAGTGGGCTGTTGATCTGGAGAGAAAAAAAAATTGCAATTTTAGTTTTAAAATGAGGGTGGCATGCTCTTTGCGTTTATACATACAGATATGGAAATGTTGAGAATATGTTACTCTGCTCTAAAACAATGCATTTTGTAAAAAAATAATAATAACTGGTTGCCTGACTTCGCCCAACTTTGAAAAAGACATGTAAGGAAAATATGAATAAATAAGTGAATGAAGGATCTCAAACATTTAAGTAAATCCACTCAACCTGCTAGACTTGATTATTTCTGTTTATATACTCATGCTAGATTTTAAAAGTGGCTCCTTAATTTCACGTTCAAATAAAAATGCCAACATTCTGAATATGGAGCTGGGTTTCCTGTTAGCCTTCGTGTCGAAGCTTATTGAGGAATCTGTCAGCCACTCACATAAAAACAGAACATGATAGGTTGGTGATTTTTTTACTGCCTTATAAAGAACCTTTCCCACACTGCAGTGAATAATAATAGAATCCTGTCATCTAAATGAACCAGTCTGTTTTTTTAACATATAAATCATGTCATGTTCAGCTGGGTTTGTGTATAAAGCTGCTTCACTCACCTCGGGACTGTCAGGACCCAGTTTGTGACCATAAGCATCTGTGTGCTCAGAGTGCATGGCGTAAACATATGGCCTGTCAACACACACACACACACACACACACACACATTCGCCTGTGAGTTTTCAGGTAAAATGAAGTGGCAGAAGTAAAGTCAACACACTTTAATAAACGGGGATGGATGAATATAACTCGACATGCAGACTGGAGTGAGGGGTGTAGTGTTTCTAAAACAGGCAGAAATCAGGACACGTATTACTAATTAATATTAACACTGTATAAGAGAGGGTCTGAGTTTTAGGGGACGTGTGGTGGATCAGATGGGATATTTCCTCTTTAGGTACACAGACCTTTCTTCATTGGGGAGGTGGAGCCACTGCAGCATGGTTAACACTCTTCTTTCCAGTGGAATTCCTCTTTAAACACACACACAAACACAGAGCATGAATCTGACGATATCACACTAATTTAAAAAAGCCAGATCAGATAATGATCAGGTTTGATTATAGTACAGTGTAGCTGTTTTTTCCTGCTGGCTTAGGTTGTTCTCTCATTTGTAAATGCGTGTATAAAAGTGTCTGCTGCTAAATAACTAAATATAAATGTAATGTTCATTTCAAACTTTGGTCGTTTTTTTTCAGTTTTTGCTTTTTAAAAGGATAAAGACTTTATTGACAAAAGTACTGAGACACCAACACATTACACCTAAAGCAGATTTAATGACTTTCCATTCTAAGTCATCGAAGTCAGCCTGTATACTTCTGTAAACTCAGCGCAGCCATTTTGCCTTTAATAAAATAGAGTGCGTTATTTGTTCCTCACATACTGATCAGCAAACATTTTGTTCAACCCCAAAGCTGAACATTCAGGCTTGATTCGAGTTCCTTTTTTCCTTTAGGCACAGGAAGTACTTACGCTGCCTGAAGACTTGGAAGTCGAAATCTGCAAGTGCATCACTCTGTGTGTATAAACCATTTCACACAAATTGCTACCAAAACATTCAGCACTCCACACGTTTATATATGAGTGAGTAAAAAAGATCTCTGTAAAATGATCCCCCTGCTCTGAAGGGACACGTGAATGTAGGCGCTGTTGTGTGGTGGACAAGTTTTATGCTGGGGGGAAGGGGGGGGTGCTTGGCAAAACAAGAACACACATGTCTGCAATACACTAGAAGGGCACACACACCCACAAACACACCCCATGTATACTTACATAGGCCAGAAGAAGGTGCCAGCTTTGACCCCCTGCTTTACAGAAGTTATCCAGATCTGAGGGCAAGAAAGAAAAAGTTATTTAATGCCACAAGAAATTGTAGTTTACGATAACAGCTATAATGAACCATTAAAGTAAAATCCACTGCTGTAATAAGCAGACATGTTTAAACATTTCAGAAACTCATTTTAAATAAATGTAAATCAAAAGAGATGGAGGAGGAGTTGGTACTTACAGGCTGTCCTCCCCACCAGCGATGGTTCAGCTTCTCCTTCCCCCTTAATGTGAAGGTGGCATCAAAGACATGATCATACATCGAATTACCAACAATGCCGTGAGACTCGGGGTAAAGTCCCTGCATATAAATAAAACAAAATGTTAGGGTATAGAGGGGTAACATCACTGTAAATGTTCTGATTAAAGCTTAAACTGCACTACAGAGTATATTTAAAGCAAAATAAACATGAAAAGAATATGTTATATTATTATACAATACCATCATATTAAGGCGGCACGGTGGCTTATTATGTTTATACGGTGGATGCCTCTCAGCACTAGGGATTCCCGGTTCGAACCATCTGGGTGGAGTTTCCATGTTCTCCCCGTGTCTGTGTGGGTTTCCTCCGGGTTCTCCGGTTTCCTCCCACAGTCCAAAAACATGGATCAAGTCAATTGAGTTCTCCAAATTGCCCCATATAGAGTGTGTCTGTGTGAGTGAGTGTGTGCCCAGTGATAGATTGGCACCCTGTCCTGGGTCTATCTGCCCAGCGCCCGAAACTTTCTCCCCTGGATGGGCATGGGGAAGCCCACCGTGACCCTAATATAGGATAAAGCGGAAGATGATGAATGAATGAATGACTATCATAATAATAATACTAGTAATATAAAAATAAAAAATAAAACAAAATTCATGTGACAAATGCGACATTTAGTGCAGTAAACATATAGTGAATTCATCATAAAGTCCAGCTCCGATCTGTATTGTATTTAATGTACAGGTTCATGATGTCGGCTGATGCTTACCGTTGCAATGGTGTATAAATTTGGGTAGGTTTTTGTGGGATAGACTGGCCTCATATATGGTGCGTGGGTACCACAGGTCCCTGTAGTAAAAAAAAAAAAAGTCCCTATAGTAAAAAAAAAAAAAAAATTGCTGTGTGCTTTAAGACAGATACGTGTTCTTACTCAGTTTTTCAATGTTGGGGATCACGGCGTTACCCCTTTTCATGTAGGAGGCTCGAAATCCATCCACAGAAAGCATGATCAGTGGTGGACGTACGAACCTGGGAAAGACAAATAGAGTGATGTATTCAGAGACTTTTGCCTCGACGGGGTATTGCATTCTGACAGAATCCAACATAAAAGGTGGTGAGCACACGTGCGATCAGCCCTCGCACCTCCTGTCACATCTGCACCGCCAGAGGAAGCTCATTTACAGGTGTTTCATCGAACAAATGGAGTCGACAGGCTGCGTTTGCTTTCGCTCGCAACAAGATGGTGTCAGCTCCGCATGCAGTTAGCACACTATAGATATGTAAAGTAGGTAAGGCCGAGAAATGAGTGCCTGAGGGCGCAGTATGGGCCATGTGGGGTACACGTGTGACGTTTACCAGCGAATCCTCAAATACATTTATACTCAGGCCAGCGAGAATACTCAGGACCTAAAACTAAGAGGTTCACTCACCCAGCAGGACAATCATACGTCTTCATCTCCTCACACTCTTCCTCCAACCAAGGAGTATCACCTAGATTAAAACAGATTAATGACAACTGAGACTATTGTGCTTTGGCACATTTAATCTGGGTTTCTCATAAACCATTCTTTATATTCAGTATAGTTCTGAGACACAGACATTACAATAAGCTCCTCCGGATCCTCCAGTTCCTCACAGAGTACAGTCCAAAAACATGTATTTAAGGTGAATTAGCGGCTCTAAATTGCCTCTATATAGTTTGTCTGAATGTGAGCCCAGTGATGGATTGGCACCCTGCCTGGTGTATTTGCCCCGTGCCCTGGAAGCATTCTGCCATGGAAAGGCATGGGGAACACCCTGCCCCCCAAGTCAAAAATGAAGTAAAAGATACTGAATGAATGAATCTGTCCTTATATTTAAAAAAATAAAATAAAAAACACAAGCAATAAATTAGATTCTCATTTGGGACAACATTATCAACAGAGACCTCCTTAATTTCTTTGGGGTTTAATAAAGGACAGATTGTCCAACCTTTGCAAAGGGTCTTGTAGTTTGTGCAGCAGTCCCCTTTGGCCAGGCAGTCGTCTGAGCAGTGGCAGGCGTACTTTTCATTCCGAGTCTCCCCACATCGTTCCTTAGTGCACGCAAAGCCGCCCTCTGATAGCGATAACACACACACACACACAAGAGCCTTGTGGTTATTGGGAAGCAGCCATGACTTGCTAGCATGGTACACTGAACTGCTGTAACAGATAAAACTGCAAAGACGAACAATGAGGCCTTTTTACAGAAAAGTAAAAAAATAAAATAAAATATCCGGTCTCATTTTCCATACGGTCCTTTATATAAAAAAAACTCATATTTTACAGTTTAGCTTTTTGAGAATTATAAAAATCAAACTTGAAGCTTTTATTCGAGGTCATCATGCATTAGACCCACCTGTCTTTAAGCAATGCTCGTCAAAATCGGAACAGCAGCTGTTATACGTTTTGCAAAGGTTATCACAGCGGCAGTTGGGGGCTTTTACCTCCTCCAGTTCAAAGCACCTGTTCCTGCATGATCCCGAGGTGCTGTCCCATGCAGCATCACCCTGGACTGAGGGGCAAAGAGGGGCAAAGATGAGATGTACTTCATTTAGTTGTGAGTAAATGTTCTGCGTAAAAATCTGACACAGATCATAAAAAAGATCACATTTTTTACATAGAACTTAAAAAAACAAAAACAAATCCTTCATCAGCGCTCACAGGACGTTGCTTACAGGATGCTGTGGTGGCAGGACTGTTTTGGTGGGTGGACTCCTCACGGTTTTGCAGTGTTAATAAAGTATTTACAAACTCTAATCTACTGTAACAGTACAACACTAACACACCACCTAAATGATACCCATGATCTGTGGGGCTCATAACAATACAGAGAAGAGAAGAAAGACAACTGAAGGGCAACAGTCTGCACTACAAAGTGCGTCTATGTGGTAATTGATCATGAGTGAATATAGTGTAAGTGTTTTCTATTATTCATTCATTCATTCATTATCTCCTATTAGGGTCGCGGTGGGGTTCCCCTTGCCCATCCAGGGGAGAACGTCTCGGCCGCTGGGCAGATAGACCCAGGACAGGGCGCCAATCCATCGCTGGGCACACACTCACTCACACACACACACTCTATATGGGGGAATTTTTTTTGAGAATTCAATTAACTTGATCCATGTTTTTGGACTGTGGGAGGACTCCACCCAGATGGGGATTCGAACCGGGAATCCCTAGCACTGAGAGGCGAATGTGCTAACAACTAAGCCACCGTGCCGCCCGTTTTCTATTATTATAATTATTATTATTTTACTTAGGTCAATGAAATTGGGTCACAGTCCTCACTGCAAATCTAAATATTGCAAACGGCAGCCAAACTCCCATCAACAGGGCAACGGGGTAACAGTGAGCAGTTGTTCATTCGACTGCAGGCGGACTCTTGATCTGGCACACGCTCCTTTCATGCAAATCAGTGTCAAACACACTGCACCGAGAGCAAAAAGAAATCAATTCCTGGATGGAGGATCTAAAAAAAAAAGAGGGACCTGAAACATCTGCCGCGTCTGGCTGTGTGTGTGAAGCACTTTACCGCAGCGCAAGACGAGAAATCAAGTGTGTGCCAGACACATGTATCCAATTTTGCCACAGGGTGCAAAAGGCACCTCTTTTCTTCTTTAAACGTAGCAGTGTAAATTTAAAGCTGAAGAAATAAATGTGGAAATCAATCAATTGCAGGTTCCCCCCCCCCCCCTCTAATGAAACACCCAAACATGTCGGCAGAAACGACAGACAGGTCTTTTTGGGGGGGGGGGGGGGGGGTAACTGCATCTTTCCAAAATCAGCTTTGGAAATCAAGGTCTGTACTGTTTCCCCTTCACGAGGTATAAAGAAGGTGTGCTGTCGGATGCCCCAGTTTGCAGGAGTCGTACAATATGGCAGATTAGTCGCAGAGATGCCTTTCTGAGTGCAATAAAAACATTCAAACGATGGCCGATAAAGATGTTGGCGCTCCGATTCGACACATTGGGGTTCCCCTTGCTGAGTTCTGCCCTGTAGTTCCACATGCATGGTTGTACGGTTTAAAAACAGTGCGCCCACACAACAATGGATAGATAAACTGAGATCACACATTTCAAATAAAACACTGAATACTACTACATTCATGCTCACGTCTTATCGTGTGACCGGCGTCTAATGCCAGACATCATGAAACTTTAGAAATTAGAGTAATGTCATCTGTGGCATGATTGTTGATACCAAACGGGCTGATATTGCTAAGAGTGCCGCTCTTCTAGAACTTTTTAAAAGGTTATACAGTGTCAAAATCCTGGAACACCCACAGTAGCTATCATCATCATGATCATTATCATATTATAATTGCCCCCCTCCCCCCCCAATGCAGCTACAACAGCTAATGTTCCTGAGAGATTTTTCTACAAGATTGTGGAGTGTGTCTGTAAGAATTACCGCCGATTTATTCAGAAGAGAATCGCTGCTGGACGAGAAGACTATTCTCACAATCTCAGTTTGAGTTTATCCCAATTGTGGGAACTGTGAGAGCAACACAGTTCTTCCACGCCACACTGACCCACTCATGTCTTTAGGATGTTGCTTTGTGCTCTGACACAGTGCAATAGGACAGCAATAAAAATGGGCTTTCACCAAACTGTTCCCACAACGTTGGAAACATACAGTTAACCAAAATACACGACTGAGTGCTCGGTTTGATGCACTTAAGACTGCCTGAAACTGATTCATCTGGCACCATTTACCAAGACTGCATCACCTGTACAAACGGGCTGCATGGATTCTGAACGAAATGCAAGAAAAAAGCGTCAACGTTTCTGCTGTCTGGATTTGATTGTTTGGCTTTGGAATTTAAGTTTAAAACTTTTATTCATTATCTTCCGCTTTATCCTCTATCAGGTTCGTGGTGGGGTTCCCTATGCCCATCCAGGGAGAACGTTTCGGGCACCAATCTATTGCTGGGCACACACTCACTCACACAGACACACTCTATACGGGGCAATTTGGAGAATTCAATTCATCCATGTTTTTGGAAGTGGGAGGAAACCGGAGAACCCAGAGGAAACCCACACAGACACGGGGAGAACATCATGGAAACTCCAGCCAGATGGGGATTCGAACCGGGAACACCCTAATGCTAAGAGGAGAACGTGCTAAACCACTGAGCCACCGTGCCTCCCGTTTAAAACTTCTATTTAAAATAAATACGAATGCTGATAATTGTTCCACACCTGAAACACTGCGGCTGGTGGTGGATGAGGATGGACGGCGGCGGCAGATGCTGGAGCTATCACTTTGAACGTTTTATTTGTACAGTTTTATATTTACAGTGTGACGTGTTACATTTACAGTAAACTGGTGTGAATATCTGTGAGGTTTAAAGACTTACTCTGTGAGCGGGACGTGTCCGCTTTAATGACGAAGGCCAGACCAACTCTGGACCCAAACACGAGAACGATGGCACAGAGCACCTGGAACAACAAACAAACCAACAAAATAAAGACATCAGGACGGTGTTGTTTGCATGTTCTCCTCGTGTGCGTCACGCCGTTAAAGCCTCCTCTTAACGGAGGCGGTGTAACGGTCAGCGCGGCGTCCGCGAGCGCACCGCAGATTCAAACTGAGGCGCGCGTGCGTTCCCTCCTCCGTACGGACTACCGTGCGCTTACCTGCGTACCTTTTACCTCATTGCTTTAAACGCCACCGGACATCTAATTGAATATATATATATATAATACATACATATATACATCACTATATCATTAGGCTAAGGATTTGCATAGGATATTGTACTAATTGGATTCACAAACCATAAAAAAACAATAGATTAAACGCTATTAAGAGTTTTATTGTTACAGTTGAGTTATTATTAGAGGCATGCAGCGGGTCGTACAGTACCGGTTTGAGTCGCTGGTCCATGCTGCAGCTTTGTGCAGCTCCTCGCTGCTGGGTTTGAAGTTTTCAATTCTGGATTGCGGCGCCACACCGTGTCGTGTCCCAAACCACTGACTACTTGTAACGTAGTGCACTATGTACAACTTCAAACTCCCCTACTCAGTCCCCGCCTAGTGCACTAAAAGAGAGAGCCATGAGACGGTTCGCCATCGGCCCCGATCTGACCAATCGAAAAGCAGAAACAACCAGAGGGCGGGATTAAGATCCTGGGAACGATGACAGAAATGAGAAACGTAAATAAAATTGCACATGCGTTCCGCTGTTTACCAAAAGCAGCCCGTTAAACCAGCGGCACCGAGTGACAACACAACCCGACCGTCCCCTCGATTAGCTTCACCTACGGGTTCCTACATTTATTTTTAAAAATAGAAGCACTTTGAAATCACAATGCTTTATCTGTACTCTTAACTTTATTCAGGTGGTGGATTATTCTCAGCACTGCAGCGACAGTGCTGTTGTAATGGTGGCGTGGATCAGATGCAGCAGTGCTGCTGGAGTTTAAACCCTCCAGCCACTCACTGTACACTCTATTACACATTTCCACCTTATTGCGCCACCTTGTGGATGTAGGATCAGAGACAGTAGGTTATCTGTTGTTGCAGAGTTCTGGTCATGCAGTCATATTTATATTTAGTTAAGAATTTTTGGTATATTTGCATTTTTGACAATGTTGTAAGTTTAGGGAAGGACATTTTTGTTCCTACACAATATAAGGGCACAGCTGGGTGAGTTTAGTGCGCAAAACCATTACTGACCCATACACTGCACCATCCAAACCCCTGTCAGAACTTAAGTTGTAAGACTCAATCATCTGATATCAGTGCCTGACCTCACCGCCGGTCTTCTGGATTAATAAGCAAAACAAAATCCCACAGCCAAATCTTGTAAAAAAAATTGCCAGAAGAGTGAAAGCGCTTATTACAATATAATACCAAGTTCCTGTCTGTGTCCCAATATTTTTGTCCATATAAGTTCAGTGAAGTTGGAGAAACCAAAGCAAAAACAGTACTGTGTGCATTTGAATCTTTCTCAAAAAAAAAAAAAAAAAAAAAAAAATCCCCCCCCCCCCCCCCCCCCCCCCCCCCCCCCCCCCCCCCCCCCCCCCCCCCCCCCCCCCCCCCCCCCCCCCCCCCCCCCCCCCCCCCCCCCCCCCCCCCGAAGGCTGCTATTTATCATTCAGGGCAGCCACCGCGGTCGTGTGGGGAGTCGTGTGTGGTCGGTGACGTCACTGGGGTAAAAAAGGGAGCCCTTACCTTCATTTGCATCAATATCAGAATAAGAGGGACATGCTGATGAAGGTTTTACCCCGAATACAAAAAAAAAACAAGACTGGTCATGTGTGGAAATCGACAAACAGATAAGAAGATGGCTGTGTAATTAGTTTTCCAAGCGTTTTTTTTTGTACTTGGCTCTATAATAAGCCACACACGTCACTTGTAATCATGCAGCTTTGGGTAATGTTCAAATTTGTACCGTGGTAACCTTGGCATGTTTACCAGCACCAGACAGGTTAGTACAGTACTCCTATAACTGCTAAGCATCCCCACGATCACACGACCACCACCAAATTGGAAGGGTGAAAACTGACATATGGTTCTCTCAAGGCACGAATCAACAGCCTGCTCCCAAAGTTCGGCTCAGGCAACATGAGGAGGTAACTTAACACCCTGTGAAAGGACAGCACCTTGATTTGACACCACCATGCGATGCTTGTTAGACCGTCGGACAGGTTACAGTGTGAGTTCACTTAACATTAAAAGCATATTTGCGTGTATGGTAACCTTTTTAAAAGGACAGAGATACAAATTTAATAAATAAAAAAAATTGTTTTGCTTTTCCCGTCCACAAAGAGGGAGACGGGTCCTCTGTAGGAGGTTGCTTCATTACAGAAAATACAAAGAACTGACTGAGGATAATAAAGTGGATTAATCCCACTACGGTTACTCCGATTTTTATGACATATATATAGATATTTGCAGAAATCGACATCAAAGGCAATCAAAATTAAATCGACAGTAAAATGATTCGTTAGCTGCAGCGCTGGTGCACTAGTCTCCGTGTTTTTCAAATGGTGTGAATATAACAAATACAGCGGAAGTGATGCATATCAGTATCTCATCTGGACTCAAAAACATTAGGAACTGATCACGTCTGGCATAAAAATGCAGCCCTACAGCACAACTGCGCTAAAAACTATTCCTATCATATAAATCGACCGACCGACTGCTTCACACTTAACCAGCCTGGACTTTGGACTCAGTTCAGAGCTCGCCTCTGGATTCCACCTCAGACTTTCATCCCGATGCCACGCCCTGAGAGGGGATTCAGTCGGACAGGGAGGGCGAGCGGCCGCTGGCCGGGCTGTTGGAGAAGCCGCGCATGTCGCGGTCCTTGTCTTTGTTTTCATGCTTGTGTTTATGTTTATGCTTGTGTTTGTGCTTCTTCTTCTTCTTCTTGTGCTCATGGTGATGATGGTGATGGTGGTGGTGATGTTTGGACGAGGACGCAGAAGAAGGGGCGCCCTCTTTTATGAAGACAGGCCCAGAAGGGACGGGCAGGGGCATCACGTTCAGTTCCACAACTGGAGGTTCTCGACCTGCGTTCAGTGACAACATAAGATAACATAAGATAAGATAAGGTAAGGTCCTTTGTTGTCCCACAATAATATCGCAATATTTTTAGCATGATGTATTGACACAGCTATTTAACATTTATACAAAATACATTTATGCTTTTGGTGTCCACAAGAGGGTGCCAAGCCCTGTTTTCCTTTTGACACAGAGTTCATATTTTGTAAGACAGTAAAAATCGTAAGAATATCATGGCATCATGTCTCAAATACAGTAAAAGGACAAGTTTTGTCATGCCTCCTGCAATTTCCAAACTGACAATTACAACCAATGAGCATTTATGATTCAGTATTTATTCAGCCAAGTATCAATCAAAAGAAAAATAATTATAAGGCTCAGTGATTTTTTTTGTGACATGATTATTGGAAGTCCAAATTATTAACGATTTTGTTTTTAATAAACACATTTCTGAATCAAACCTTGTTTTTAATTATATTGTGTTTGTAAGTGTTTTGTTAAAGTAATCAGACACTGGAGGTTGTGTATTATTGTGAATAAATCACAGTAAAGAGGTGGAACTGTACTCCACTACACATTAAGACTAATAATACCTCTTTATGGGATTTATTCACCATAATGCCACGCCCTCTCACACCTTATTGCTTCATTATACACTCACACTTAATTGATGTTTGCCGTATGTTGTGACGAAAGAACAGCATTAGTTTAGTTTTCATAATGCAAAAAAGTTACCCGGGGTGGAGGGTCGCTCCAGCATGTTCAGGTGGTGGTAGATGAACGCCTGGCTGTCATGAACCGTCTCCATGTCAATGTCCTCCTCCTCCTGCGTGGGAAACTTACAAATCAAATAATTCATTGTAACTTGCATTAAACTCATCGCGTGAGTGTCGCGTCTTCATCCCACTGACGTTACGGACGTCTGCGTCATCACAGCTTCATGCGTCTCCAACATTAACAGCCGAATCAGCACATCAATCACATGCACGGCACAAAAGATGTCACAAAACCGACTTTAAGAGATAAAAATGAAGTATAAACACCAGGTGGCATTATATTTAAAAGTTAACAAATGAAATCACACACAGACAGAGATACTCACTCTGCTCTTGATCTTGATCATTGGTTCATCCTGCATCACCTGACCAGGTTCAGGGGATAACACCAGAGGAGTTTCCACCTTCCTCTTCAGGCCTTGAGGGGCGAGAGTAATGCCACCCAGCGCCGGTTCAATGATGATCTGCTCGTCCTTAATCTAAAAAAATTAAATTCCAAGTCACGCACACAGAGTATATGGGGCAATTAAAAAAAAGCCAATACTGTATACTTTGAATCCATGTTGTTAAAATGTGGGAGAAAACTGAAGCACTGGAGAACATGCAAACTCCAACCAGTTTGGGAAAACCTGGATCGCCAGCGCTAAGAGGCAGACGTGCTTACCACTAAACACCGAGTCATCTTTAAATTAAATTAAAATACTAAACAGTAAAATTCTGGAGCATATACACAGATAAAAAAAAACTCAGGTTTCCTCCCACAGTACAAAAATGTGGATTATAGGTGAAATGGCTGTTCAAAATTGCCCCTATATAGTGTGTCTAAGTAAATGTGTGCCTAGCAATAGATCGGCACCCAGTTGTGGGCGTATCTGCCCAGCGCCCAAACATTCTCCCCTGGATAAGCATGGGTAACCCCAATATGTACAATAATGAAATAATCTCATCAGCATTTAAAGGACATTTTGTTACTTGTGGCTGAATGCAGAGGTTATAAACACTCACACTGCCGGTGAAGACAATCTCAGGTGCGAGCTCCAGCCCCTCATGTTCAGGTTTGATTGTCGGATTCAGGACGGCCTTCTTTTCCTTCAGGTTAAGAACGAGGCCGAGTTCAGGGAGAGGCAAACACGCCGGCCTGGTGAGGCCGAACAGAGTGTGGTAGAGGTTGACCGCATCACAACGCAGGCGCCAGTCATGGGACGTCCCTGAGGGAAACATAAGCACACCGTCGATCGAAAGCCATCAATTATACAAACAAACGTATTTAGACATTAAGTACAGATGCTGTATCTGAGAAATAAACAACCTTCACATCCAGAATGACATTCTTTAAAGGAACACTCTTGAAAAATCGATTCGACCTTTTGGAAGCAACCCTGCGCGGGCCGAACAACGAAAACCCAACACCCTGAGAGTTTGAAGCATAATGGCTGTAACTGAAGGCATGAAACGAGGTGTGAAAACTGAACCAGCAAGGACTTAATCACGACCCTCCGAAGCCAACGCCAAGGTGCCGGATTACATTTTCTTTGGCATGAAGGTCCACATCAGAGCGAGTAACACTGACAAAAAGAGCAAAGGTCTTTAAAGCACAGCCAGGTTCCATGAATGAGCTGAATATGTAAGAAGTACAGCCAGTCTGTACCCAAACTGTGGCATGTTTTCCATTAAATAGTGTTTTATAAGATTTTCCATGCTGCTCGGTGTATAGAGGGGTTACTGGTAACAAAAAAAAATAAAACAAATACTCCCACATGGCTGAATGAGGACCCGTGTGGTTTGCGTCAGAAACTAAATACTGCAGTCTGTATAAAAAATAAAAAGTGGCAGCCTGCAGCAGAGGCTTTGCCGAATGTTTGATCGTGGCTTCTCATGCCAGACCTCATAAACTGAAAGACACGGTCATAAAAGAGCAGCCAATCTGATTAACCCTCATTATAGAAACGCACAAGGCTTTAAAAGGTCAGATTATTTACTGCATGGCAGGACGGAGGCAGGTGTCCTTTATAATGGTTGAACGGTCAGTAAACAAACGGAAATGAGGTCCAAATTAAGGCTGTCCCATCTGTTTCTGCCCTGATACCAACCCTAGAGATGAAAACATTGATAGCTGCTCTATAGGGGTTCTGATCATTAGAGAACATACTAAAGTGGACTATAAGGGGATGTAAAGAAACAGACGGACTACAACGCCATCTATATGATCAGTGGAGCGGCTAGTAGAATATAAAGTATATATCAAATACATAAATATTGGACGAATTAATTACATATCTGAATAATTACACAGCACTAATTAATAGCAATACCATAGGCATGAGGCGATTACAGATGTTGATGATACGATTATTGAATAAAAATTAATTGTGATTATACGATTACTATACAATCATTAAAAAAAAAAGAAAGTGTCAATAATCACTGGAATGCAAACATTAAAATTTTGTAAAAAATAAATAAATAAATAAGACAAAAAAAAATACAAAAAGACATTATTTTTTGAAAATCAAAGTGAAAAAAAATCTGTGTCCATAAAAAGTACATACGGGGGTATCCATTTAAAAGAAAACTAGGTTTAAATTTCTGGTTACTGATTTAATTTTTGTATGTTAATAGTCTGTACTGATTTAAGGTACGAGCGGGCGTCACATTATTGTGAATAAATCATAAAGAGGGTTTTTATTTTCCATCCGTTCCCACCTGAGTTCATCAGCTTCCACAGTTGGTCTACGAGCCCCTCGGTGCACAGAGACGACTCGGTCGCCTTGGTGAAAGGCGGGTTCTTGGACATCATGCTAAGAATCTTATGTCTGCAAAATAAAATTAAAAACAGTTAAATGTACACAATCAATGAAAACTAAAGTTTAAACCATTATAATGCCAATACAAATGGTCCTAGTACTGGGGCAGTCACAGGCTTGTGGATAAGGAACCAGCCTAGCGACCTGAAGGTACACAGTTCGATTCCCGGTGCCACCAAGTACTCGGGCTGAAGTGTACATGGCTTTTATTACTTTTATTACTTTTTAAACATGTATCTGAACTTAATGTTTAAATATATCTTCCCGGCAGTTGTTTGACGTATTGCAGCCTCGCATTAGACTGGCGGCCCGACCCCGTCTTCGAATCTGCGGTGACCTTTAAATACAGAGCATTACTTGAAATGAAAATGAAAGCATATGACCGACCTGACGTAGTGCACAGGATCGTTCTGCACCAGGTCCAGCAGCCACTGGAGTTCCTCAGCGCTCCTGTCGACTGGCAATAGACAGAATAAAACAAACACGGCGTTCACACAAAGGCCTCTTTCAGTGCGACCTGGCAGCGTGTGATTAACACGCTGAATAACTGGCCTCCGCCGAAGCCGCTCGAGTTTAATCGAGGTCTGCGTGAATGCGAACAATGCCTATTTTGTACTTAAGGAAAAGAAGGTCAACATTGGAGTCCTCAGAGTAACGCTGGGGGTAAGAAACCTGATATTACGCTGCCAGATTGCACTCCAATCAGGCCTGCCATTAGGAACGCTGAGTGAGAACCTGGAAGGAGGTCAAGAAGCTGAGTGGATAGAACCAGCAGCTATTCGCTGTAATACGCTTCACACAGGGGGGGCTTTGTCACCTAGGAAGGACGGCTTAAACTGACCAGACATCACTCATTTAGGAGGAACAGGAGTCTGTGTGGTACGCCTTTGCTTTAACCTGAAGCAGCGCCTAATTTATAAACGCCATCTGACTCATTTTTCCAATGAACTGTGATTGGACAATGATGTCAAGAAACATGGGTTTCCAATATAAACTCGCAGATGAACTGAACTCCTTGTTTGGAAGGTCTAGCTGGACACGGACACACACACACACACACACACACACACACACACACACACACACACACACACACACACACACACACACACACACACACACACACACACACACACACACACACACACACACACACACACACACACCCCCCCCCCCCCCCCCCCCCCCCCCCCCCCCCCCCCCCCCCCCCCCCCCCCCCCCCCCCCCCCCCCCCCCCCCCCCCCCCCCCCCCCCCCCCCCCCCCCCTTTTCACCCGGCCTCATTTTCCACATAAACCCAAGAGCTAATTTATAAAACACGTCTTTAAACCTGAACAACTTTACAACCCCATTGATGAAAAGGAGCAGGACGTGTGTGGTCACGTCCCCTGCGGTGTTTATTGCAGAACAGTAACATGGTCCTTAAACATGACCTAATTATAATAAACAGGAATAAAATCTGTGACTTTAGAGCAAAACGTCCCATGATTCATGTTAAAGTCTGGATACCCCCAAGAATCTTAATATATAATATTACACACTGAATAAATAATATAACAATCTAAAGAATACCTCTTGTGTAATCCACCACAGCCTCCAGCGCAGCGACTCTCACATCCACGAAATGCCCGTAGGTGGCGTACGCCTTAAAGAGACTGGGGTCGCTCGGAATATGGCCGTTCTTCTGCAGCATACGAATGGCGCGCAGACAACTACAAAAAAAAACAGTAACAACAAAAGCCTTTTGTCCACTTTTATAAAGCAATGAGATACGAGAGGGCGTGGCATTATTGTGAATAAATCACATAAATAGGTGTTATTAGTCCTGATGTGTAGTGGAGTACATTGAGTGCAACTGAGGTGTTTGTGCTTTAGGATTACTTGAACATGAAAACGTTTAAAACGTTTAATTATTCACCAACCAAAGAAGAAAAAGCACATGTTCCGCCTCGTGTCTCTGCGTACCTGACTGTGATGGTGTTCCTGTAACTGGGCAGCAGTTTCTCCATGTTGAGGTAACGCGTGACTTCCTCCAGGATGAGCTTGATGTCGGCGTTCAGGTTGTCCACTGTGCGCACTTCGTTACTGATGCTGATTGACGGTGTTAAAGAGTTGGTCAGGGCATCGATCAGCTCAGCTCTGTAGTAATTATCTGAAAACTGAATGAATATGAATATGAGGCTTGATAGGGTTGAAAAACCAAAATGTGAATGTGTCACACATGTTCTGTTTAAATGTAGTTTCCCAGCTTGACCACCAGAGAGCATTATGAGTGTAGATCTGAAAGATTTCATGCATAGTTCCAGGCTTTTATATAATTCTGTTATTATAAAAATAGATGTCCCCGACTCCCACACAGTGCTCTGACGTGTATGCATGACCATCGTGGTCCCCATCTCACCTTGTTCTTTCCATTGTCGTTGTATTTAATCAGGTCCAGAATGAAGTTGAGCACCTCCTTGGGGCAGAGATTCTGCACATCTCGGAGCAACGCCATGGCGACTGGCATGGTCTGGCAAACCACAGGGAACCGCGTCACGTCAGTGGTTTTAATTAGAATTCACTATGAAGTGGTGCTTAACAACGTCACGTGATACCTTCTGGAGGAAATAACTCTGGAAGTTGATGAAGTTGTTGGTCTTGACGATGTTGGGGCAGCTCTTACAGCAAAACATGCGAGTGAAGAGGGACTTCATGGCTGGAGGACCCTGCCACGTACTCATCATGGCATTGGCAATCTATAAATACAATGAACACAAACACATATGTATACATATATACACACACGCATTATATATATATATATATATATATATATATATATATATATATATATATATATATATATGCAGGACAAAGAGCTGGACAGGCAGACGGAGAAGTCTTACATTGGCCAGGCAGAAGCAGGCCTGCATGCGCACTTTGTAGAAGCACTGCTCCTGCTCGAGGATGTCCGTGAGCGCGAGGCGCGAGGAGGCGGTAGGGAATTTCTCCAGCGCCGAGATGGCATCCTCCTGCGCCACCACGTCTCTCTCGTAGCGCAGCTGGTACTGCCACATGAAGTCAGCCTGGGCCAGGTCCACCCTCCGCAGCACCGACATGTCCGGGTCGATCCGGATCCACAGCAGCGGGGAGTCAGCGCTGAGTTTGGCACACAGTTTGGTATTTAGCGTTTGATTGAGATCACGTGATCTCCATCTGGCAGGATAAGCCCCATTTACCTCTGGCTATTTCAACCATCAATCTGCTGCGGACTCACCTGGGCGGAAGAAGGTCCTGGGATCGTTTCTTAAAAAAGGACGAATAATGTCCTAGGTCTGTATAGTTTGCATGTTCTCTCCTTGTCTTTCCACAGTCCAAAATCATGCAGGAAGGTAGGCTGGAGAAGCTAATCTGTCCGTTGTGTATGTGTCTGCACTGTGATGGACTGTCGACCTGTCCACAGTGTTCTGCGCTCTCCTCTCTCACTGCTTCTCCACTGTTTAGCTCAGCTGCTCTAGCGACTTTATCAGCCCTGTCTGTACTGCCTCTCTGACCTCTGAGATAAAAGAAAAATCACTGCCTTCATCAGTTCAACTCTCACACAGCGATCAGTACTGCAGAGACACTGACATGGTGGTGGTGCAGGTGTGTGTTGTACTGCTGGAGTTTATACCCTGTATCCACTCACTGTACACTCTATTCCACCTTATTGCTCCACCTTGTGGATGTAGACTCAGAGACAGCATCAGTTTGTGTTCTTCATCCTCTAATTCTCCATCAGTGATACCGGATGCTGCAGTCAAAATGATGGAGGCTCGACACTTAGGTGTTTAAAACTCCAGCAGCACTGCAGTGTCTGATCTACTTGCATCACAAGCACATCAGAGTCACGGTGCCATATAATTAAATCCTGACTTAAACAAGTAAAGCCAAAATTCTGGGAGGATGACGGTTAGGTAAGTACCAACTATTAGGTTTGGTGGTAAATCCATTATTCTGATCCTGATGCTCATCTAAAATTTGTTTTCTTTCTGCTTCTCTTTTCTCAGATTTAGAAACACTACACAAAGCACCGGATGCTGACTGCACACCCTTCTCAGTCAAATATAATGTACAGAATATACAGAACTACTAAGTAAATATATATATCATATAAATTCATATTTATATATGATTTAAAGTTAGATTTGTTCTAGAAAAAATAGAAAATAATAATAATAAATTCTCACTCCATTGCAGACAGATCCATGTCGACTTCTTCACCGTTCATCAAAGGGATCTTCTTTTTCTTGTTCCTGAAAACAGCAGACATGTCAGAGCTATGCTAATCAAATAAAATTAAAGACACATTTATTATGTCGCTTTAGACATGTTTCCGTCTCTTGCAGGGTTGGAAAGCGGACGCACCTCCTGCTTTTGGAATGGCAGGGGATGTCATGCTTCAGGCTGTTCTCCTCGATCTGCAGTGTGTGGTTGAAGGACCCATCCAGCTCCTGAACCGTCACCTTAATGGGGCCCTGCACAGGAAAACACTTCTTAATACAAAATCAAAATCATTTAAAACCCAAATTAGTAACTTAATCTGTACAAACATTAAAATTCAAGACCTTAATGTTAGCGTTTGTAAACATCGGCCCTAGAAAACCAACAGATATACAGCCTCAATCCACTCACCACGTATTTCTGAGTACCAGAGGATGTGTAGTCCTGACGGATCTCCAACTCCAGGACATTCCGTTTCCTGTTGAAGACGAAGCTGCCGAAGAACTTCACAACTCCACTCTGATCTCTGTTTGGGACGCGCTGAGGAATCGATGTACTAAATGTGCTAAATCTATCAGGATTCGATAGAGAATCCCGTTACTCAGCGATCAGCGGACTAGATTACGTTGCAGAAGACCAAATGCAACATTATTTTTGTTTTGTGCAAGTTACACCACTTTTCCTACAATTCTACATTTCTACAACCTACAATTCGTCGTGACAACATTTATAAGAACAATATTCGCTCTTACGACATATTAATTGTAACATTTTTAATCTTGATTAATTTTCTTTCCCTTGGTTCGGACTAAAAGAACCTAATTTTTATTGGACCAGTGGGTTTGTAACCCTGCAATTCAGCCCTCAGTGATTTAGAGGGATTGTGTTATAAATCGGGCGGCACGGTGGTTTAGTGGTTAGCACATTCGCCTCTCAGCACTAGGGATTCCTGGTTCGAGTACCCATCTGGGGTTCCAGTTTCCATGTTCTCCCCGTGTTCGCGTGGGTTTCCTCCGGGTTCTCCGGTTTCCTCCCACAGTCCAAAAACATGGATCAAGTCAATTGAGTTCTCCAAATTGCCCCATATAGTGTGTGTTTGTGTGAGTGAGTGAGTGTGTGCCCAGCGATAGATTGGCGTCCTGTCCTGGGTCTATCTGCCCAGCGCCCGAGACGTTCTCCCCTGGATGGGCATGGGGAACCCCACCGCGACCCTAACAGAGGATAAAGCGGAAGATAATGATGATGATGAGTTATAAATCTGAACTAAACAGAATTTGTCTTTAAAAGGAGCAAATTGCATCCTACTCCCCCTGACCAATACAGAAGCTGTGTTAAAGCACCACATCAAACCTGTATTACTCTCTGTAAATGTTACACACTAAGCATCTTCATTTAGGATACACCCATTGCTTGATTAAGGGACCGATGTCCTTTCCCGAGACGTTGGAGATGGATTTGAGGAAGCCCGAGGTGGATAAAAGCATCTGGCTCCACATGTGCGACTGGTACTTCTGCGATGAGGCCGTGCTGGCCAGGCTGAGCAGCTTGTTGAACACCTGAGGATCAGAGTCACATGAAATCTAACCAGCAGAGGACCTACTCATGCTTCTGATCAAACAGAAACTCAGATTTCAAAAAGAATGTCCGTGTGCGTGGTCGAGGTTCCGCTTACCTGCAGCATGAACTCCATACTGATGCGGTTCTCGATCAGCCTCATGACCAGATGAGCTTTGCACTGGAACATTTTGTAGTACTCCCAGGAAAGTGTGTGTGAGTGTTTGATGGAGAAATGCAGGTGCGGACTTGGACTGTAGAGAACAAACACATATTCTTGAGAACGTCACACCTGGATGATCAGATGTCTCTCATCTCATTAGCGTCCACTTAATCCTATATGAGGGACTAGCTGCCAATTCACATAGAATCTATGTGTTTGGACTGAGGAAGGAAACTGGAGAACCCGAAAGGGAACCCACGCGGACACAGGGAGAACATGGAAACTCCACCCAGATCGGGATTCGAATCAAGATGCCCAGCGAGAAGAACATGCCAAACACTACACCACCATGCCACCCTGTGATCTGAAGTGAGATGGGACATTGTAGTGGTTCATGGAGCGAGGAGTTTTGGGCAGTTCTAGGCAGATACATCCTATATTGGGGCAATTTAGAGCAGCCAATTCAACCCGAATTCTGTACATTATTTTTTTTAGTCAATAAAGAACAATATTTGTTTAATTCCTGATACCCGGCAACATGCAGGGTCTTTATAAGAATGCTGGTTTCAGGTCCAAACCATCAACCACATTATAAACAATACAAATATTCTAATTCCATTATCTCTAGATAACATCCACTGATATTTATAAACAGTTACTTGTCTTTGTCTTTTCCTCCGATGAAGGTGGGGTGCAGCAGCACGCCTCCAGTTTTCAGCTCGTATTCGACGATCCTGTCCAGCTCCTGTGTGAGTTCCATAATAAACGCTGTAATAATCTCTAGTTTAATTTAAAATGCTTCTTTGACTCACAGTCTCACCTCTCTGATCCAGTGGCGGTACTCATTCACGCCGAAGGTCTTTTTGAGGTACAGGCCGTAAATGTAGCCCGAAATTCCCTTCAGTACCCATTCATCAGACCTGCGTTTCAAAAGAACGGTTACTCGTATCAACGAGAGGCTGCAGTAGCTCAGTGGTTTGTTTTTTAGGCTCAATCTGAAGGTTGTGGGTTCTAATCATAGGTGTACTGTTGTTAACAGTGTGGGTCCTTCAGTGAGGCCCCTAACCCTCATTGCTCCAGAGTTCTGTACGGGTGCATGGCCAACTCTGTGTTCTGACCCCGACCAAGTGGTACTTGTTATTTTGTTTAAAAGTCTCTGCTAGATGAGCAAATGCAGTAAATGCAACCACATAAACGCCCTCTAGTGGTAGCTCAATGATTAAAGAACAAGGCCATCAGCTGTAAGGTTAAGCAATACTTAACAGTGAGGATGATTCATTATCAAAAATGGAGCATTAAAGTCATTATGCTTTTTAATTAAGTGTAATTATCAATGAATTATTGTTTTTGTTTGTTCAATACACGTTTTTAATATTTAAACGGATGCGAGTCGCCCCAATCCCGTTTCTATCCCATCGCTATTGTTTGTAAAGTAAGACCGGTTAATTGTTTTGGGAAATCTTAAGGGTACACCTATAAGAAATTACAAAAACACGTTTATATTGTGATTCTGAGCAAAAAAAATAAGAGAGAAAAGGTAAAAGAAGGTAAGAAACGCAGCCGACCCATGAGATGGTCGCCAAATAGAGGCTGTTTTTAATAACGTAGGTAGAGCAGGTCCAAATTCAGAGGCAGTAAGTGGAACTGAAGTCTTAACATCTGATTTCGGTTGGACTCGCACACAGGAGACGCTTTGTGCTGAGGTTTCGCACGACTGCTGTGTGATTTTAACAACTCTGAGAGGGACACGTCCGAATCTGTTCGGTCCAGGACCGACGCCGACGTATTTAATAAATACTAAAAAATTAAGCAAGAATATGTTTAACCTGGACATTTCATATTTTAACATGTTCTATTTTAACATGTTCTTTTTTTTGTAGTTTATTTTTATTTTTTTTTACCGTGTACAAGACTGAATTCTTTAATTTGTCATGATGTTATTAGTGTGATTTTTTAAAACAGCAGTGTGAGGGGGTGGATGGTTACCATGACATGCGGGAGATGAAGCAGCCAAAGAACTGCTGGGCCAGGCCCTGCGCCAGACAGCGGCGCGTCAGGGGGGTCTGGTCTATGATCATACCGCTGTGTAGGAGGTTTGTACTGCGGGTCAGAAACAAATAAACACCCAGTTTAATGGTGCCCTCTGAGAAAATGCACAGACAGTGATAGATGCAAGTAAATAAATCTCACACACTCACACACACACACCCACCCACCCACACCAACCTACGCCCACTCCCTTCAACACATGCATTAAGAAGCTATGCATCACCTGAAGATGCTCATAGAGGCAAAGGAGGAGACCTGCACATAGGCTTCGTCAACAAAAACGGTCTTGAAGCAGGAGTACGGGTAGCGGCAGGTCAGGATCTCCTCGTAGAACTCAAAGATCTCGTGCAGGTACGACATGGTGTGCTTCAGCAGCGGTAAGAGCTGCGGCAGGCAGAAATGTGTGACCTGAAAAATTTTTAAAAATACAATTTTTAACTTTTCCCATCAGGAAACTTCATTTTCCACAATGATACTCACTCAGACCACAAAATAATTAAGAATTAATTAATTATAGCGAACTTATGAGTCTTCAACATGCTCGAGTCACATTTACACAGTTCAACAGTGCCCTCTTGTGGTAAAACAAATGTTTGCAATCTTATATTGTGTAAAACGGGTACAAAAACCCATGATGATTGAGCACTCGGCACTCCATGGTCCCCGCCCCCAAACTGTATACCACTGTGATGCATCTTAAACACCCACCTCATGCATGTAGGGGTCCACAAGGATCTCGAAGGGCCCTACAGCCAGCGAGATGTTGGGGGCTGCTGTGGGAATGGCGAGAACATAATGAAAGATCTTCTTGCGCATGTCGTTTGTATAAATGGTCTCCATGAGGTCACCACATGACACCGCTATCATCGAGGCGTCCACAGTGAACTCCAGCTTCCATGTGCACAGCTCTGAGTACGAGTCGACGCAGGGAAACCAGAACCTGCGCATTCCAACAGAACAGACGTTTAGACTTCAGTCACTTATTAAACAAAAAAATATATATTTATGAGACCGAATTATGGATTATAATAAAACATTAAACATACGTTCATTACATTCATAATGAAATCAGACTTATTATATTAAAAAACATTTTATTTTTGGTATTTTTCTGTATGAGACTTAACTCAGGCGTAGTTATTTTATTAGTTTTCTTTTTCCTTTTTAAAAAGTACTAATATTCTAGTACGTTCAGTTTAAAAAACAGTCTTAATGTATAAATGTAAATACGACAGAACCACAAAAAATTCTAAATAACGTTATAATAAAAAAGAAAAAAAAGCATAAATAACATTTCATACCGTGTGGAATTCTGGTAGCCGCATGAAAAGACATGTGCCCCCTTCTCAGCCATGCTGCCCTCCATGTCAGGAACGACAAAATGCAGCCCTCCCTTTGGCTGGTCCAGCGAGAACTCGATGTGTACCTTCATCACCTTCAGCTCTGACAAAACAGTAACACACACGCAGGATGACAACACTCAACGATGTTCGATTTTGCCAAAACACACGGAGCGGCGACAAACCATTTCACCAGGTCTGTGGCCGTGACCTCAAAAGTGGCCTTGAACATATGTGTGTGTGTGTGTGTGTGTGTGTGGTATCATGTGCAGTAACTCACCGTCTCCTTGCTTCCACAGTTCAGAGGGTACTTTGATGGAGAGCTCGCCATTTCCAGCATCCGCATCCACAGCACTCACTGCAGCAGAATATGCGCTGGAGAAATAGTTGAGGTTCCGCCTGCACGACACAAGACACAATCAGATTCAATAATATAATTACTCAACATAACATTAAAGTGCTACCTGAGCAACACTTTAAATGACGCACTCGTTACTCACTGTTTGGACTCGTTGTGACAGACCTCCAGAGTGGGATCGTTGTAGATGAAGGGAGCCTCAAGCTCGTTCACTCGAACCCTATAAATGCGGCACTGCTTGCTGTTTAGCTTGATGCGGTTGAGGTTCACCACGGTGGGGATGATGGTCAGTTCCACGAAGCCCTGTTTAAAGTTGGGAAATAGAGCTCGTCATTACGTCATACTTTTGGGACAGTCGTAGGCTTGTGGTTACGGAACCAGCCTGCAGGTCCCCGGTTCGATTCCCGGTCTCAAGTACTACGACTGAAGTGCCCTTGAGCAAGGCACCTAACCACAATTGCCCCCATGGCACCGTATTCAGGACTACCCACCGCTTCAAGAACGTGCGCTCACACTTCACTGTATATGTGTGTGTGCGTGTGTGTGTTTCACTGCATGGATGGGTTAAATTTGGAGGACACACTCCAGGATAGTAAAGTACAGTAGGATAAATAAATCACTTTATCACTTTTGAACAAGGCGGTTATTAAATACACAAGAAGCTCATAGATGAACCACGAGATGCAACATCTGAAATGGAACCCACCGGGTTCTCCGGTTTTCTCCCTCAGTCCAAACACAAGGTGTAAGGAATGCTCCCCTACATAGTGTGAGTGTGTGTGTGTGTGTGTGTGTGTGAGCGCACAGTGATGGATTGGTGCCCTGTGCTGGGTGTATCACCCCTTTCCCATCCATCCATCATTTTCCGCTTTATCCTCTATTAGGGTCGCGGGTGGGGGGGGGGGGGGGTTTGGTGGTTCCCCATGCCCATCCAGGGGAAAACGTTTCGGGCACTGGGCAGAAACACCCAGGACAGGGGGGCAATCTAACACTGGGTACACACTCACTCACACAAGTACACACAAGTGTGTGTGTGTGTGTGTGTGTAATAAAAATGTACTTACAACGACGGACTTCCTTTGGAAGTTGATGTTGCTGATGCACACCACCTGGTGGGTTGTGTTGGAAGAAACAAAACTAATTAAAAAAAACACACCGCATTTAAAGTGCAGAACACGTCGATGACGCGGGTATGAAGCACGGTTACGTCACAGAAATAAATAAATATAAAGAAGGAATTGGTACTTATAGTTTATAAGGGCGCGGACTCTCGAACGCTTTGTCCTTCTTTCGGTTCATGTCTTTTAACAGATCGACGTCACTCGTGAACACAGCGAGCTGTAACTCAGCTCAGTTTATTATCATAATAAAAAATAAAATAAAATAAAATCAGCTTTTAAACCCGAACCCTGTCTGTTCTGCAGACTGACTTCATGACGTCAGCACCGAGCGACTTCACTTCTCTGCACCGACGTTTAGCTGAAAAGCTGATTAACGCTCATTGTTTCTGACTCGGTTGCTCGCAGACAAACAGAGTAAAGTTGACGCTGAGCTGCAGACCGCGTCCGTTTCATGTTTCCACTTTTGCAACGCGTTTAAATTCCGTTTGTTTCCTTAAAACGCCTCGCGCGGCTCGGACCGCACTAACCCGCCATGTTCGAATAACACGGGGCTGTGTCCCAAACCGACAAACACTCCCGACGGAGTACACTACTATCGCGCTATTGTTTGATTTTGTTTTGTAGTGTGCACAAACCACAATAAAAATTACGTCTTAATTTATCAGTGAATTAATTTTCAAGCACGTTGTTAAAAAAAGAATTAAACGTTTAGAGGATAAAAGAGAAGGAAGAAGTGAAGTGATTTGGAACGGACTCAAACGGAACCTGGCGCTATTAGGGTTAAAAGCGTATAAAGGCTTTACTAAAACATTCTGAACAATGTTCAGGGCTCAAGCGAAATGAACACCGATCACATTTTATCGACAATTGAAATAATAAATGTAAATATAATGTTTATAATGTTTGGTTGGATGTGTGTTTTGGAGCGAATCGAATTCGGCTCTCATCCGGGTATCTGAGGTGCTCCTGGAAGTTGTAGTTTTTTTAGTTTGTACATGAACTACAATGCGTTCAAATGAAAAGACTTTAAAGAGAAACGTTTAAAAAACCTGCTTTAAATGAAAACAAAAGTAAAAGAAACTGATAATAAAACAAAGCATTAGAGTCGATCTATCTCATTATTAACTGCCGACGCTACTAACATATAGCTAACATCGGAAAATATGTTTAATTTATTTCAGTTACATTTTCTTGCATTATCCGCATTTTAGACCAAAATCATAACGTTGATACCAAACAGATTATACTAATTACTCATATTTATAAACAGCTTTTCAAATAAAATAAAATGTCATATATATTATTTAATTATTTATTTTTGTATTTATTTTGTATAGTTTTGTGACACAGATGTCATTTCATTGAGAGAAAAACCACAAAGAAACATGACGTAGATAATTCCTACAAACCTTAACAGAAAAAACAAAAGTAAAAGGTGATGCTGGTTTAAACAGAGCCTCTGGATTCTGCATCCAGAATGCTGTTCCAATGGAAATGTTCTTTAACTGTTCTAAATTGGAACTCAGAAGTGCAGTGAGCCTCACTAAAGAGTTATTTAAATTAAAGGCTGAATCATATGAAGGTTCACCCCTCCTCAGTTCTCCCGGGATCTGAAGCCGTCTTTAGGTCCAGGTCCATTGGCGTTTCCTTGGTTCTGTGCATGTGATCAAAAGAAAAGTATTCAAACCAAGATACATTTTAAAAAAATAAATAAAAAATGATTACATTATTATAATTACGTCATTTATTATTTATTATTTTAAATTAATACCCACACAGTAGCCACTTTAATTATTTTTTCATTTTTTCTCAACTCAGTCATTCATTCATTCATTCATTCATTATCTCCCGCTTTATCCTCTAGAAGGGTCGCGGTGGGGTTCCCCATGCCCATCCAGGGGAGTACGATTCGGGCGCTGGGCAGATAGACCCAGGACAGGGGCGCCAATCCATCACTAGGCACACACTCACACACACACACACAGTCTATATGGGGCAATTTGGAGAATTTAATTGACTTGATCCATGTTTTTGGACTGTGGGAGGAAACCGGAGAACCCAGAGGAAACCCACGCGGACACGGGGAGAACATGGAAACTCCACCCAGATGGGGATTCCAACCGGGAATCCCTAGCGCTGAGAGGCGAACGTGCTAAACCACTAAGCCACCGTGCCGCCAACTCAGTCATTTTTTTAACTTTTTTGTTTAAGAACCCTGAATGTAAAGTTTACATCAATTATCAAATGGAGTGAGCTCAGGTATTTTCACTGTGAATTAATTACAGACACCAGGCAGACTGAGACGACTGAGTTACTCTAATACTGCTCATTACAGAATGTCACACAACAGTCTATAAACATTCTAAAAACACATGCAGTTGAGTGAAAAGGGAGGCCTTGATGACGTGAGGGTTCATGCCGACAGACGAGATACAATGAGCATGAGATATCTAACCCTTAGGTGGATGGACTACAACATCAGGAAACCACAGAGGATCGTAGCAGTTGATAAGTTGTATGGGTGTTAATATAAGGGTGTAGGATGGTATTAATAAGTCCTGGTTTAGTTAAAGACTAAAGGCAAAGGGTTCAATGGTTAAATAAAGTGACCTGGACTGAGGAGGCAGTTGGATGTTGGACAGGACGTCCCAGCTCGACGATGAGCTGACGAGGGATGGAAAGATACATCACATGACCAAACATGACCGTCAAAAGAATTGAACAAGGCAAAAACGATCTCATCAGTTTCATCTGATAATGATGGCTTAATCCTCTACTGGGGGGTTCCCACGACCATCCAGGGGAGAACATTTCGAGCACTGGGAAGATACACCGAAGGCGCCAAACAGGGCGCCAAACCATCACTGGGCTCACCATGTTTTTGGACTGTGGGAGGAAACTGGAGAACCCAGAGGAAACTTACGGGGACATGGGGAGAACATGGAAACTCCACCCAGATCGGGATTCGAACCTGGATCCCCAGCGCTGAGATGAGAAATTGCTAACCAGTAAGCCACCGCGCCTCGTCCGAAAAAGCAGGTTTTATTTAGAATCAGAACGTTGAACTATTATCTGCTAAAATAGTTTAAATTTCATTAAGTTCTGTGGTTTCTTACCGAAACGTCTTGATGATGAAGCAGACCATAACTGTCAGGCCGAAACATCCACACAGCGTACCAATTACAATGGCTGCTATTTTACCTGACACCCACAATGTGCACAAAACGATGATTAAAAGATTACATCACAACTCATTTACATATACAAATTGCATTGCATCATTCTCTTACCAGGTGAGTAATGCTTTGAGGAACCTAGAGAGAAAAACATGCATTAGAGATCAAACAATAGTGGTACCACCACACCTGTTCACCAAGAGGGGGGGAGACATACTGAGGCCGCTTTTTGGTGATTGTACAGAGTGTTAATAAAATGGGTGATTCTGGTCCTTGAATCTAGACGTCACATCTCAATAGCACACACCTCTGAGTGCTTTACATTCGTATCAATGTGTAAAATACAATACATTTTTTTAAATAATAAAATATAAAATAGCAAGCTTATTCCAGATCAGCAATAAACCTTTTACGACTGTGTTATGTAATTTAGCCACAAGATGGCAGTGTTGGATCGCAAGAGAAACTGGTGTCAGCGTTCTGAGCTCATCAGCGTTCGCTTTAAAAACCGGACTAGTTTACGCCGCGGAGGAATTATTAAACCGTATTTCTGAATCAAACCTTGTTTTTTTTATTATAGTGTGTTTGTAAATATTTTATTAAAGTAATAAGACACTGAAGGTTGTGTATTATTGTAAATAAATCACAGTAAAGAGGTGGAACTGCACTCCACATCAGGACCAATAACACAATGTATTCACAATTTATTCAATTTATTGATTTATTCACAATAATGCCACGCCCTCGTGTACCTTATTGCTTTATTATATTATAGTAGAAATGTCTCTGCATGTGTGAACAGTACTGCAGGATTTGTGGATTCTCTTCCACATCTGGTTCTAATGAGTTCTGTGTCCAGCTGTTGCTGTTCCCCTCGTTCTCCCTTCGCCCTTGTGCATGTTCTGCCTCCTTCTTACCGGGGATAAATGAGGAGTGCACTCGTCGGTGGTTCAGCGGCTGTGTGACGCGGTAGTTATCCCTCAGATGAGTCGGATGGGACGAGCCAGATGTGCTGGAGTACAACACCGTCTGCAGTTTCAGCAACTGCGTGGACAAAATTGTAAAGAGAAGCAAGCTGGGAAAAAAGTCAATAAAAGACCAGGGAGGAGACAACATAGATTAAATTAATGTGTGGGGTTTTTTTTTGTAAATAAGTGGTTGTTGGGGGCGGCATGGTGGCTTAGTGATTTAGCATGTTCTCCTCTCTATGTTAGGGATTCCCGGTTTGAATCCCAATCTGGTTGGAGTTTCCATGTTCTCCCCGTGTCCGTGTGGGTTTCCTCCGGGTTCTCCGGTTTCCTCCCACAGTCCAAAAACATGGATCAAGGTCAATTGAATTCTCCAAATTGCCCCATATAGAGTGGGTCTGTGTAAATGAGTGTGTTTCCAGGGATAGACTGGTGTCCTGTCCTGGGTGTATCTGCTCAGCACCCAAAAGGTTCTCCTCTGGATGGGCATGCGGAACACCCCCCTGCGACCCTAGTAGAGGATAAAGAGGAAGATAATGGATGTATGAAGTGTAAAACAACGAGGCTAAACATCAGATCATTAGACAATGAGCGAATTAACAAAAAAAGAAAGAAAAAAAAACATAATATAATAGTTCAAAACTAAATTAAATAAAACAGTCACAGTTATCCTGTGTATAATACCTGTGAATGTGAAATTATGACCCTCTCTGGAAAAACGGTCCACAGCACACTTTGGTAGCACGGCGGCGTGGTGAGCGAGCCCTTGTAGCGGAAATAGCGGCTAAGGTCTGCAGGAAGCAGCGTCCGGATATCAAATGCAGGAATATTTACGGTATCACCTGAGGATCAGAAATCAACACGCTATTCAGCACGCTCAGATCCCATCATCTTCACCATCTTCACCATCTTCACCATATTCACCATGTTCCCTCACGCTGATGCAGTTAAAACAATTAAATTATTTAAAACAAATTGTATTTATGCCAAAAAGACCAGCGACTTCTAAGTAGATGAAAATGTATGTTTATATATTTTTGGTGCTTTAGGTTTTAATTGTCTTAATCAGACCTGGGCATATTGTGTGTTAGTTATGTAGTCATTATTAATCATAGTATAATTGCTTTTAATTTAAGGGTATTCTTTTCACAGAAGAGTTTTATTTATATAAATATTTCTGGCAAATTATTAGTAAAGACAAGTTCAGATATGCCTTTTGTTTAATACAAAAGAATGAATCACCCCAGGGTCAGAACACAAGCACAGAGAAATACCCAACGCTCTATAAATCATTATACAATATAATAAAACTCTCTCTCTCACACACACACACACACACACACACACACACCTGCATGGCTGATTCGTCCCAGATAGTTGATGATTTTAGCGTATGCCTGGTTCACCTCCTCACCAGCCTGCCACAGACAGAAAATGAGGATGAGAGAGATAAACCTGTAATATATTTGGTCAGTATGTACATTTTACATCCTGCTTCCACATCCATACATTCCCCCTCAGTCTCGAGTCCAGTCAGAATATATATATATATATATATATATATATATATATATATATATAGGTGACACGGTGCCTTAGTGGTTTAGCATGTTCTCCTCTCAGCTCTAGGGATTCCCGGTTCGAATCCCCATCTTGGTGGAGTTTCCATGTTCTCCCCGTGTTCGCGTGGGTTTCCTCCGGGTTCTCCAGTTTCCTCCCACAGTCCAAAAAACATGGATCAAGTCAATTGAGTTTTCCAAATTGCCCCATATAGAGTGTGAGTGTGTGCCCAGCGATAGATTGGCACCCTGTCCTGGGTGTATCTGCCCAGCGCCCGAAACTTTCTCCCCTGGATGGGCATGGGGAACCCCCCCGCAACCCTAATAGAGGATAAAGCGGGTGATAATGAATGAATGAATAAATAAATATATATATATATATATATATATATATATATATATATATATAATTTTTTTTTTAAAATCAAATTCTCTCACCAGAATTTTTATAAATTGTTTACAAATTTCCAACCTTAATGTCCATGTCACCAGCTCCACTGATCATACAGATTTTTTTTTACAGTTTTGTAGTTCTACAATTATATTCTGTAGTTTATCCGTTTATCAGTCATTTTCACTCTGTTCTTACAGAATCACAGAGTGAAGAGGACTAACAGAGTATGTAGAGGAAACATATGGACTACAGAATGGAACTGTAGAACTACAAAACCCATGTGTATGATCAGTGGAGCTGATGACCTGGACAGTAAGGGAGGAAATAAGGACCTGAATCTTCACATTCAGAGTGTTTTTAAAGGTTGAACTTATTATGAAATGCTTATAAAACAGGTATGAGGCAGTATAATGCACACCTCTATGAGCACGGCGAGAACAGCCAGGCCGTTGTCCTGTGTGGAAGCTTCTGACATGTTATAATACAGATCAGAGTTATAATGCACCAAATGAAGCTACACACAAAAAGAAAGAGAGCATTGCAGCATTGAGACTGATATTATTAACAGACAGGGAAATGGAATGTTCTAAAAGACCCGAACACACACCTCTGCAGAAGCCCCCCGTCCGTCGATGGTGTGCTCGCTCCCAGTAGCCACGCTCACACTGTTTCCCCAGTGCAAGTGCAGCTGAACAGCGCTGAACTGCCACGGCAGCCCAGATACCCCCATCCAACCTGGCAGAGGCATCACCACTGCAAATCAGGAGCAGACGCGATGGAGTCGCTCATTAATCTCTCACAGAAGTAAATAACATCCGTTTGTTATAGTATTTTACAAAACGTCCCTAAATATGATTGGCTGAGTCGTTTGTCCAGAATTATTCACAATAATGCCACGCACTCTCAAACCTTTCTGCTTTATTGTATAAGGTACGAGATGAAATACAAAAAACTTAAAGAATTAATGAATGTAAGATGAAGAAAAAGGGAGAGATTGGGTCTTACCTGTGTGACCGTTATTGGAAAGACTGTAGGGTTCATGGCCGTACTGATCATATCCCAGTGTCTCTAATTTTGGGAGTGATGGGTCGTAGTGACTTTTGGTGGAGTCCACATCAATGGGGGACTGAGAGGAACCGCCGCACTGGGGAAAATTGTTTGGCCATACGTTCTGACCTGCAGCTCCTAAAGAGGAAATCACAGAATAATAAACTACTGTTATTGCCACTATTACTACAGTTACTAATAATACCACCTCCACAAAACCTTCCACTACGACACACTACTAATACTAATACTAATACTAATACTAATACTAATACTAATACTACTAATAATAACAGCACCATTGTGTTGTAGTGGTTACTGTTCTCTCCTCAAACCCTAAACATCCTGGGATCTATTACTGGGCTTTTTTTATTTGAAGTTTGCATGTTCTTCCTGTGTCTATCCAAAAGACATACTAGTAGGCAAATAAAGATAATAAATTACCCAGGAGTAAACGTATTTCAGTGTCTGCTCTACAAATGGCTAGTTAACTGCACACAGTGTTGGTGTTTTATTAAAAAGTTGTTGTAGTATAATATAATTTTTACTTATCAGGTCCATGTATATATGTTGGTAGGTGTGTGTGTGTGTGTGTGTGTGTGTGTCCATGTGTGTCAAATGATGTCAGTGTGGAGAGTTTGCTCAGGGTTTAGTCATGCATCAATAATGAGGATAGCACAAATGCTCTTCTGGATAAATTCCCATGTAAATATTTTTAAATAATTTCAGAAGACTAGGGGCTTCAGAATGAAACTCTCCTGTAGGTACGATGTGTAGGTGCCTAAATACTCGTGTGTAAATATGTAATTCACTCGGCGTTTATTAATCAGTGGTAATGCTGCACACACCCAGGTTTCATCCCACAGCAGATAAAGAGGATAAATGTTGAGGAAATAAATATTCATGCACTGAATAATACTTAACATCAGTCAACAATGTTGTCAACAATGAAAGTGTACATTGATTAGCAGGCAGCCTAACACCCCATGCGCAGCCACACTCCCACCGAGTACAGAAACACACGTGAAAGAGAGGAAAAGAAAACTTTTGTGGAATGGCTCAGCGGTTGCCTGGGTGATCACCATGGCAATGGCAGGACACGGTTCTCTGAGCCTTGTCAGTCAGGCCATCCCAGAAAACAAATGGGGTGATATCCTCTCTCACAAACACACACACATAGTCATAAAAATAATATACTGTTTACCTTTAATATTTAAAATCATTAATCATTTTGTGTTTAAGGCAAAAAGTGATCAAATAAAAGACTTTTTTGGAAATCCTTGATTTTACCTCTGCAAGGAGAAGCAGTATGGGAAAGGTGTGTAATAGAGTGTACAGTGAGTGGATACAGGGTTTAAACTCCAGCGGCACAACATACACTCACACCTGCACCACCACCATGTCAGTGTCACCACATTACTGAGAATCATCCACCACCCTAATAACACTTGCTCTGTTGTGGTCCAACGAGGGTGCAAACCATCAGAGAACATCATAAAGGGGACTAATAAAAAATGCAGAGAAACAGAGCCTACAATCTGTAATTGTAGAACTACAAAGTCCATCAGTAGGATCCGTGGAGATGCTATAATAGACTCTTTCTGTATTGTGGCAGGTTCTCTGTATGATTTAAGAGCTTAATGCAGTGATTTAAATACAAACTAAATAAAGTTTAAGCAGCTGAATGTTGGGATAATTAAAACATGGACTCATTAGTTTCAAAGTTGGTGTGTTTAATGCGCCACGCCTCTGGAATGTTTATGAATTTGTAATTGCGAGAGGCTTTGATTTAACACAAACAAGGGGTTTAGTGTAAACCGCATTACACGCTACGGCACCGGCCATCCAACACAGTGTGTGTGTGTGTGTGTGTGTGTGTGTGTGTGTGTGTGTGTGTGTGTGTGTGTGTTTAGTTGCAGTTACCTACACGTGAAACCCTAATCATGCACTAAGCCGACCAGCAATAATGAAACCCTCATTCACATTTAAGAAAACATGCACAGTGTTTATTTCAGTGTTTCTATCTCACCTGCAATTCTTAATTTTCTGCCTCTTTATTCCATTCCTGCCTTCTCTCTTTCGCTCGCTCTTTCATTACACTCTCATTTTCTCTGTCACTAATAACTGACTGATCATGTGGAAGGAATGGAGCATACCAGAACTGAACTGAATGAACACAGACTCATCAACCTCAACCTTAAAAAGCTGAAAGATGGAGGATTTTATTTACTACAACAAACCAAAATAAATGAAAAGAGATAAAAACAAACTTTAAAAGGTTTTTGTTACCTGAATATGTCCATTCACTGCCTGAAGAGAAACAAGAGACATGTGATAACAGCACAAAATGATTTTAACAGTAAGAAATTAAAAACAGTATTATTATCAAACAATATATACACATAACATGGACAAACTATCGTTACAAAAATATATTCATATATATAAATATTTTTATATTCATATATATGTGAATATTGTGTTCACATTTAAAAATCAGCGTGACATCACATACGTTTTTGATTGCTCTAAGCTAAACATATTAGTACCTTTCTGTTACCAATCCTATTATTAAAATTTAAAGAAAAAATAATTAGAACCATCATTATACAGAATAAAGGAATGAAACGTACCTGTTTCCGTGTTTTCCACAAAATGCCAGAGTAGGAGAATTAGAGTCACATCTAGCCAGATCAGCAGGTCCATGCTGCCTCATCCGAGTTCCCTCACGAACAAACATGAACATGAACACACACTCCCACTGTGATTGCAAGATGCTTCAGGCCCGAAAGACTAAGAGACGTGAGGCAGGTACAGGAGGTACAGGATAAGGAGGAAGAGAGATGGAGGAAGGTGTGAGAGAGCGAGAGAATTGCAAAAGTGCCAAGAGTTGGCCCCTGAAAAATATGCATGACCCAATACAATGAGGAGGGGGGGCCTGGCTGAAGGGGGGTCAGTGAGGGAATAATGAAATAGAAAGAATAGAGAAAAGAGGCGAGAGAGTTAAAGAGAGAATGTACGAGAAGTGACATGGCATTTGTAAAAAAAAAAGAGAAAAAAAACCCTATGTATATTTAGTGTAAATATAAATATGTTAATCCAAGTTAAAGAGTTTAAGGAGTGAATTTCTGGTATTTTTGCTTTAAAAAATAGTAACGAAATATAAAGACAAGAAACTAATTCTTTAAAGTGAGGCTTTTAGACAGATAGACAGAATAGTTCATTAATACTGATGGAAATGTTGCAGATTTTAATTTAAGATATTAATCTTTTGGATCCTCAAACGTTTGCAGTACGGCTGCGATGGTATGAGTCCACATTCTGTTCAAAATGCAGTTGATGAGTTCACTGTGTTCGAATTAATTACCAAGTCAATTCCAAATGTTCATGAGTTAAGCAGCCAGAATTAACCAAAAATTAGAACGCTGTATAATATTAGACGAGTTCTACCAAACTCACATTGACTCCGGGATTAATTAAAATGTTATGTTTTTATATTTTTAGTGCCACATGGTCTAGTTGTATTTAAGTAAAAAAAGCCCCATGATCTAATAAACAAGCTCCACCCCCCAAGAATTTATTTAGGTACATACATCATTAGAAATAAAGAATTAAATTTCTGTTTCACTAGTTTAAATACTGGGCGGCACAATGGCTTAGTGGTGAGCATGTTCTCCTCTCAGTGCTGGGGTTCCAGGTTTAAATCCCAACCTGGGTGAAGTTTCCATGTTCTCCCTGTGTCTGCATGGGTTTCCTCGTACAAAAACATGGATTAAGGTCAATTGAATGCTCCAAATTACCCCATATAGAATGTATGTGTGTGTAATTTATATAAAGTAATATACAATATATAATATAATATGTAATATATATAATGTAATATACAGTGTATATATATATATATATATATATATATATATATATATATATATATATATATATATATATATACCAATACACAGTGTGTTTGTGTGTATTTATGGTAGAAACAGCAATTAACTATTAAAAAATGTATCATCTGCAGCATTATGTTCTCATTCATTCATTAATTCATTCATTATCTCCTGCTTTATCCTCTATTAGGGTCGTGGTGGGGTTCCCCATGCCCATCCAGGGGAGAACTTACTCACATGTACACAGACTCACTCTATATGGGGCAATTTGGAGAATTCAATTGACCTTGATCCATGTTTTTGGACTGTGGGAGGAAACCGGAGAACCCGGAGGAAACCCACACGGACACAGGGAGAACATGGAAACTCCACCCAGATGAGAATTCGAACCGGGACTCCCCAGCGAACGTGCTAAACCACTAAGCCACCGTGCCGCCCCATTATGTTCTCACAAACAAAAATAAGGGAAAATGCTGCTTAACAGCTCAAACCCTGCAGCTACCGCTTGTTTTTAATTGCACCATATTTAATAACAGTACTTTAAATGGCTCTTAAGCGACTTATATTGAGAAACACATCACTGTGGTGATAACAGTCAGGGAGCTATTGACCATGTTCATGAAAAAAGCAGCTTACCACATGACTCCTGTTAAAAAACAGCTGAGCAGCAAATAACCAGGTGTCGACCCAAAGACAGTGGAACCACATGCTGTAAACTGTGAAACTGGAGCTTTGTAATGAACCATTTCAGCTCTTAAGCCGCTATAAATCACACGTCATGAACTTTATAAAATGCAAGTAGCTAACCAATTATTTTCTATTTAATTACACAATGCAAATCCTGATCTTGGTGGTTTGCATGTTCTCCCCGTTTCTGCGTGGGTTTCCACCGGTTTTCTCCAGCAGCCCAAAAACATGGATTCAAGATGAAGTGTACGCTCTAAATTGCCCCATATACTGTTTGTGTGTGTGTGTGTGTGTGTTTGTGTGTGTGTAGGTGAGTGTGCCCAGTGGACTACAGTCTGGAATTGTAGAACTACAAATTCCATCTTTATTGTAAGTGTAACTGAGAACATGGAGAATAACATGGAGAATAATTCTTTGTATATATTTACTTACTTTAAAGACTTCACACGATAATGTTTACTTTCTAGAGCAGCAAAAAAAACTTTTAAATGATCGAGAGCAAAACACGTGCAGGTCTTAAGGTGAATACTGTACTGCAGATGAAATTCATGTTGGGTGGTTTTATTTTTCTGCCACCAGAGGGAACTATTTTACCACTTTTTAAATCTGTTCTGCGGTCGGGAGCAGACATGGGGTTTAACTCTATATAGTATGGAATTAGCTGATAAAGATGAGAAGGGACTATGGATTAACATACATACATAAGAAAAGGTTCTTTAAAGAAATTTTTTAAAACATTAACAATATTTCTCTAATAATATTATATTAATAAAACATTACCTTTGATGTCTACTGTTTGTGAATAGACAAAAGTCTACACTGTCCTAAATGTGTTGGAATAAGTTGAGGTCACAATTCTTCCACATCACTCTCACCCTATCATGGCTTGATTTGTGCACTAGGGTGCCCCCTAAGTCATGATGGACCAAAAAAAGGCCTTCCCTAAACTGACACAAGACCAACTAAACACAATTAATATTATGATTTAAAAAAATCAGAGTCCGTAGGTTATCTGTTACTGCAGTTTGTGTTCTCTCTGTAATCCTCCATCAGTGATCACAGGATGCTCAAGACAGGATGAGAGTGGAGGGTCATTATGATTGGTGGATGTTTCTCAGTGTAATTCACCATTACAAGCATAACACACTGTAACACACCTGCACCACCATGTCAGTCAGTGTAACTGCAGTACTGAGAATCATCCACCACCCTAATAATACCTGTACGGGTCTTGGCATATATATATATATATGGGTGGTTAGCACGTTCTCCTCTCAGCACTAGGGATTCCCGGTTCGAATCCTTATTTGGGTGGAGTTTCCATGTTCTCCCTGTGTCCAAGTTGGGTTTCCTCCGGGTTCTCCGTTTTTTTTCCCACAGTCCAAAAACATGGATCAAGTCAATTGAGTTCTCCAAATTGCCCCATGTACAGTGTGTGTGAGTGTGTGTCCCCAGCAATAGGTTGGCGCCCTGTCCTGGGTTTATCTGCCCAGTGCACGAAACACTTGGATGGGCATGGGGAACCCCCGCGACCCTAATAGAGGATAAAGCAGAAGATAATGAATGAATGAATATATATATATATATATATATATATATATATATATATATATATATATATATATATATATATATATATATATATATACACACACACACACACACACACACGCACAGAGTGACGCTATGTGCCGTGGCCTTTACCCGACTTTGCAGTTTGAAAAGCGGCCAGTGTTTCTGTTCTCGCATAAAACGTGTGTGTGTGTGTGTGTGTGTGTGTGTGTGTGTGTGTGTGTGTGTGTGTGTGTGTGTGTGTATTCTCTCGTCGACTCATACCACGCTCTCAGCCCACACGGCGTAAACAGACAGGCTAAACGTGAGCCGCGTTACATAATAGCGCACCGACTCCTGATTGGCCCAAACGCGAGGCCGGGGGGTGTTACTGAAGCCCCGTTCGAGACTCCCGTTGGTCCGGTCACGTGTGGTGGACGTGGTTTCGGTTCATTCACAAATCTTTGGTGCTGCGATCGGTCCGTGCACACGTGTAATCTCACACGCCGCCTTCAGCTGCCGTAAAAAAAAACACACGTTATCACGTCGCTGCGATCAATTCTGGACATTTCTAAAACATTACGTAAGGACATGATGAGGTTTAGGTTGGACACGTTTAGAGGCAGAGGACTGTTGTGCGATGCTGTAATAACGCCTTTAAATTTCTTTAAATCGGACAGTGACGTGTTTTAGTCGCAGCACTTAAATGTGTTGTTTTTTTATTAGATCTATTATTTTTTTCATGTACACAATAACAAATGACTTATCGCCAAGTTTATTACAATTGTACGTAGATGATTAAGCGGAAGATAATAAATGAATGAATGAACACCCTGCTGATCTTAGCCCTTAAATAATGTAAATAATGCAAAACTTATACATATGTAAATAATCTTGTATCTTAATTTTAAGGATTTGCATTTGCAGTAAAAGCCAACAAAGGTTTCTAACGATGCATTTCTACACATAGTTCCTGCAGTCCTCTACTCGACTCTGGTAACTAACAGCAATACAAAGAAAGTAAAGCTGAGTAGGACAAAAATGAGTAGGACTTATCCTAAATAAGTCATATATGCCCCAAAATATCCCTTTGTATAGTGAGTCCAACTTTAAGACCTGTAGTGTTGATGTTCTCGAGTGTGAATGTATAAATCTGCTTCTAGATGACAGTGAGATGTTGTTCAACACACTCATACAGACATAATTGTCATCTGTCACGAGCAATTTCATTATTTCTTACCAGAGTGTTGCCAGATTTTTTTTCACTTCACATCGAGCATTGAGGTGCATTTTGTATGATTAAGTATTTAGCACATAGTACAAATGACACATAAGAACCGGTGATGTGAGTTTGTTTACCAAGTTATTTGAGTCTGGTGTTATCTTCATGGGGAATTTGGTAAGGGATGGTGTGAGTGTGTGTGTGAGTGTGTGTGTGTGTGTGTGTGCTCGTGTGAGAGCATGTGTACGTGCACAAGTGTGCCTCTGCCTGACGTCGCCAGATAAATTGATATTGTATAACCGAGTCTTATTATCCCGTGACTGAAAGTGAACTCTGGCTGATAGAGGCGGCGTACTGTTCCTCAGCGTGCACCTTTAGAACGTCCTGCATAATAAATGCTTTGAAACTGAATATCCCCTCTGTCTGAACAAGCTCTGTGACATAACCTTATAATGCTATAAATATATAATGAATGAAGAGCAGCGCACACGGAGACGTATACAGACAATAATCCAGCAATTTTCACAAAATGTTAGAAAAGGAACCGAAAATGTTTTAATATCATAAGGATTTAGGGCAAGTTGTGTTTGTATTACGTTATACACTAATCATCTGACATTATTACATGAGCCTCAGTCGTTTTTACTCTCATTGTCTGTTATATCGTGGTGGTATAACAGAATGTGGTTAGCACGTTCACCGTCAGCGCTGGGGATCCAGGTTCCAATTCCGAATTGAGTGAAGTTCTTCTTGTTGTCCTTGTGTGAACATGGAACCGGCATGGGTTTATTCTGGGGTTCTCTCATTTTCTCTCACAGCACAGTCCAAAAACATGGATTCAAGGTGAAGTGCCTGCACTAAATTGCCCCATGTGTGTGGCTGTGTGAGCGAGTGTGTGTCCTGTTTTGGGTGTATCTGCTCAGCGGCCGAAACATTCACCCCTGGATGGGTATGGGGACCCCCCCCCCCATGACCCTAGTATAGGATAAAGCAGAAGATAATGGATGGATGGATAGACAAACAAATGGACTACAGTCTGTGGATGTAGAACTACAAAGTCCATCTATATGATCATTACAATCAATATCATAGGCAGTAGCGGCACGGTGGCTTAGTGGTTTAGTATGTTCTCCTCTCAGCACTAGGGATTCCCGGTTTGAATCCCCATCTGGGTGGAGTTTCCATGTTCTTCCCATGCCCCCGTGGGTCTCCTCCCACAGTCCAAAAACATGGACCAAGGTCAATTGAATTCTCCAAATTGCCCCATATAGAGTGTGTCTGTGTGAGTGAGTGTGTGCCCAGTGATAGATTGGCGCCCTGTCCTGGGTGTATCTGCCCAGCGCTCGAGACGTTCTCCGCTGGATGGGCATGGAGAATACCCCCCCCCCCGCGACCCTAATAGAGGATAAAGCGGAAGATAATGGATGGATGGATGGAACATAGCCTCGTCCTTCAAATCCTCCTCCTCGGTTGTGCGACCTTGTCTTACATGCTATTTTTAACAGAACGGAACGGGAACGTTGGCACAGCAGGTGCTCCAGGTGCCACGCATCGACCCTTTATTGACCGCCGTCTGCTGTGCGTGACGTGGCGGCGCCCCGCCCCGCCCCGCCCCGCCCCGCCTCGCCTCGCAACGCGACCTTTCCTTCACCGTCGATCGAACCAAGCCGCCCGCGTTCCGAATCGACCACCGCGCACCGAACGCACACGTTTAACACGTGGGGGCGTGGTCTCGGCGTATGGGGCCCGGAGGTGGGCGGCCAGTCCCGGAGGAGGCTGCGCGCGATTGGACGGAAGCCGGGCCAATGGGAAGCGCGTCTCCCGTGCGCGCCGTCCGTCATTGGCGGGCCGCGTGTGTGGCGCTGAAGCTCGGCACGTGTACGCGAACGCACGCCGACGTTTGGAGAAGTCGCCCAGCGGGGGGGAGAGGCGAGAACAGCGGCGAGCGAACGGCAGCTGCCCCGCCGACCACCGGACGAGAGGACGCGGCTGTGCGAGGTGAGCTTCCCCGCCGCGACCGGGCGCCGGCATCCCCGCAGCCGACTTCAGAAGGCTGCCGATTTTCATTCAATTTAATTTTAAATAAATAGTTTACATGATTTATTTACATGACTTAATATTTTACACTATCGTATTTTTTAATACGAACAGGGCAACCTGCACCCGGTGCAGTTATATAGAAAAATCGATTTAGCGATTTGGTTTAAATTGTTTCGATTTTGCGGCGGAATCTTTCGGAGAAGTTCCGCTGTTGTAGCCACATCTGTTTACATCTGTATGCGGCTCCGCGATCGAGGCCGCGCGTCGCTCCTCTAACGCTGCTGTCTGTTGTTCATATTTAAATCCTCGTATAATTTATTTGTATCGTTAATGTTACGTTTATTACAATCAGTGTTCATTATGATTAATAATAATAATAATAATAATAATAATAATAATAATAATAATAATAAATAGGCAAACGTAATAGTTTTAATAAATGGAAATGTTATTTTGTGTAAAAGAGCGGGAACGTTGTCCTGAATTGATGTGCTTTACTGTACTATTTTTTTAAATTGTTGTTGGAAGGCAGTGTTCTATTTGTAAATAATTTAGTATCACGTGTTAGCCGCTCCACGGAGTTGCACCAGAACAGATCAGAAGCCAATGAAATGCACAAAATGATTAAAACTAGCGCTGTAATAACATCACGTTGTGAACTGGTTCCGCTTTGCACCTGCAACAGCTTCATTTTAGTGAACCTGGCTCTGAGCATCTGTGGGATTATTTGTGATTTCATCCAGAGGAGCGTTTCTGAGATTAGATGGCTTGGCTCGCAATCTCTGTTCCAATTCATCTCTTGGGGTTGATGTTTATTGATTGAAGTAAGAGTTTTCCTGGCAGGAAGCGTTTAGAACCATTGATGCTCGGGAATCAGATCCATGCAGGCAGTTTATCTCCAGCTGACCTATCAGCATGTCATAAGCTGCATGCAGACGGCGTGCAGTAAAGCGCCTTGCCTGCCCCACCCAGGAATCGAACCTGGAGCCTTCTTGATGTGAGACACGAGAGCTAACCCCCGCACTGAGGTCGGGGCTCTATGATGCTTAATGAAGACCCAGCCGGCTTTTAGGACTTTAGGTGAAGTGATGCTGTAACGAAAAAAATAACCTGGAAACAAACAGCTGCGCATGACCACCGGCTCGATTTTATACAACAAGACTTCTTCTTACGCCTGATTAGGACGTGTCAAAAAATACCCGTGTCCCTTCTTGACTTCGGACCCCCGGGGTGCACCATAGGGCCCCACCCATCTTAAATTTGTTGCAATAAATAAAAAAACTAGATTAAAAAAATAGATGCAGAAGTATTATTGCATGTCATGTGGAGGCATAGAGAGTGCAGATCACTGTGGGGGGATGGGAGTAAACTCTCAGTGAGACTGTGTGTGTGTGTGTGTGTGTGTGTGTGTGTGTGTGTGTGTGTGTGTGTGTGTGTAAAGTGCCTGCGGTAGATGAGGAATATGAAGCGACCCTCACTACACTACTCAGCTCTAAAACCATCGAAACCATGGCACTTAACCCCCCTTAATTCTGCAGTGCCAGACATCACACACACACACACACACACACACACACACACACACACACACACACACACACACACATGCTCCAAAGCCCCTCCTTTTCCTCAAGAGGGTCTAGACACCGCCTGATATTCTCTTTGAACTCTCCGCTCTCCCCCTCGGTGTCATACACACTGATACAGACTGAAGAATTTCAATCGGATGTTAAATTAATAATGAATCCTCTAACGTTCCTTTAAAACCATGAACTTATGGAATCCGGTAACATGGCATACCTCCTTCCCCCCCCGCCTCTGTCTCAGCCATGCAGTCTGTAGAAAATTCCTCGACTCAGGCGGCGGTGGACTGGCCCGGCTGCGGCGGAGATGAATCCGAGGTCTTCCTCTTGGAAGAAGAGCCGGCCGAAGTCAGCCGAGGTCGCGGCAGGTCGTCCACGTCGTCCTTCTATTCGTCCTCCCTCGGGCCCGGCTGGAGGGGCACGTCACGCAAAGGAGGGGGTCTGAAAGAGCAGGCTGGCGTGATGCAGGGAGACTTGCTGTTTGCCAAGAAAGTGAGGATCATTAATGATTATTAATCGCCTTGATTAAATTAAGATTTGATTTGGATTTACCTGTGGTGTCCTGCAGATTGTTACATCATCAAAGTCCTCTTCTCTGTTCTTAGTGTATCGAGCTGCAGGGATTCGTCCGGCCGCTGCTGGAACTCCTGAACGGGTTAAAGAATGGACGGTTTGAGAAAGGTATTCCATAGAACGTTAAGATTCTGCCTTTCTAAAGCATGATTCTCATACTTTCTATATGAATCCTTAAAACCGTACGAAATAAATACACAACACAGACGAATGTTTTCGTAAGGCTGCTGAGGATCCAAGTTCGAATCCCGATCTGGCTGGAGTTTGCATGTTCTCCCTGTGTCCATGTGGGTTTACTCCCACAGTCCAAACACATGGATTCAAGGCGAATTGGCTGCTCTAATTTTCTAATTGCCCCTATATATTCTGTGTGAGTGAGTAAGTGTACCCACTGATAGATTGGCGCCCTGTCTTGGGTGTATCTGCCCAGTGCCTGAAACCTTCTCCCCAGGAAGGGCACTGGCTCGTGACCCTAGCAGAGGATTAGGCTTTATTTGGCATTATTTAAAGATAATGATTAGAAGGAATATTTATTTTGGTTTAATGTCTCTTATGCACGCCGTGTTGTTTGATTGACAGGACTGAGCAGCTTCCAGCAGAGCGTGGCTATGGACCGAATCCAGAGGATCGTCGGGGTGCTGCAGAAGCCGCACATTGGGTAATTAAACTAATTGATGTCCGTGCATTAAATATTAAATAAATGGGTCTCTAAGGACTTTGTGACCTTTGCGAGGGATTGTGGGAAGGTGACGTGCAGTAAAAGGGCGCCATGTGTTTGGTTTTGTCGTGAGGGGTGCTGGGGTCCCAAGTATGGAAGAGCCACTGGCACTCAGTGTTTAAAAACGAATGAAAGCCATTCTCAATGTGAAGTATCTTGACTCTGTCCCTCAATCTGTCTGTCTTCTCTTTCAGAGCGAGGTATTTACCCACGCTGCTGCAGGTGGAGATCATGCTAAAGCACTGGTTCCCTCAAGTGAGCCCGCAGCCTGCGCAGACGAGTGCGCCCACACTCCATTTTGGACAGCACCCGTCCTGCAGCAGCATGTCGCCTCACAGGCACAAAGACCAACTGCATATCCCGGTTAAGGTCAGAATTGTGTCTGATTGTTTTAAGTCCTACAGGTTGCTTTAAACCTCGTTACTTGGAGCTTCAGGTTGATTTTTGAGTTGTCAAGGGACGCCAACCATTTCTTTCCACCAACCCAATCAGCTCTCTAGGTTTTTCGAGAAATTATTCATTCATTCATTCATTATCTTCCCCTTAATCCTGTACAAGGGTCACAGGGGGTGCTGAGAGGAGAACTTAGCCATAGTTTACTCTATGGGGAAAAGAATTGGGGCACCTACAGGAGCTTTTGCGACATTACACTTGAAGGTGGTCTCCACCTTTTCCAAGACTTTATACAAGATTTTGGAGTGCGTCTGTGAAATTTTGGGTTTAAAAGTCATTTGTAAGATAGACAGTGGTGTTGAATGAAGAGTCCTGGCTCATAGTCTCTGTTCCAGTTCGAATCTTTCCACAGAAATAAAAAAGCACAGTTATCCATTGACGATGCCAAAGATTTTAAACACATATACAGCATTTCGTAACAAATGAATGTAATTAGAATGTAATAAAGAGGCGTATCTTAATACTGTTGTCTAAATATAATGTTTAAATGTTATGGTAGGAGTAGGGCTTTTAATGATCTTTTGATGAATACTTGCGGATATGGATCAATAACTTGCAAAATAACCTGTTTATATGTTTACACGCATTGTTGTGAAATTACAAAAAAGCCCAACTCGAGTCTCTGCCTTCCTACAGAAGAGAAAATTGAGCTGGTCGGATTCAGACTCCACCTGCACTCCACCTGCCGGTCTGTGCAAGCGACCCCACTTAACCACAAACGACAAAAACAGCGAATCGCCCGCCGGAATCCAAACTCCACCCTCGTCCACCGCGGGCGGTGATTCGTCCGGATGCGCAGCTCTCCGCTGGTCGGAGCCCAGCCTGACCTGGGTGCACGTGGCACCCATCCCATCTCCGCCCAAGACTTCTCACAGAACTGCAGAAGGAGGAAGCGGTCACGTTCTCCTCACACATCCCCCTCCAGTCTGCGGAACTAATCCGGCCACACAGGACAACTCCGTGTCCTCCACCACGTTCATATCTGAGTCGACCGCGTCCCGAAACCGGACGGAGGCGACCGATCAGACCGCGGGGCGAGATGGGTCTCCTGTGATCACCACGCAGGTTTCAAGTTCAGTTCAAAGCTAATGCTGAATTGAACAAGTCCGGTTTATTTATATATTGTGTTGGTGTTCAGACAGCTCTGCAGTTTGGATCAAACGAGCTGATCTCAGAATCACGGGTGCCGTGATTTTGGGGCGTCCCGACAAGAAAGGATGCGTTTAGGCAGTTTATCAGGTCCACGTTTACAGTCATGTCTGGGTTTATTCACTTCTTTTGCCCCATTTAATACGTTCAGTCCACATTCATTCATTAGAAGTCTTACTGAAGGGTTCACGCATTTGAGTGACCACCTCAGCATGGAGACGGAAATGTGGCTTTACACCGAAGGATGCTGGGAAGAAAGCGAAAACTTGGAAAAGAACTTGAAATTTTAATGTCAGACAGAAAGCGGAGGACATTCATGATCGTCACTCACCAGGACCATCTTTTAAAAACCACTCGATTTTATAGTTGACGCATTAAAACCCAAAAAACATTGAGCTCTTCTGTCCGTGTTGACGTTACGAAGAGCACTTTGAGTTTCAATAGAAAATTCATATCAATACGTTTTTATTCCTAAAATACTTTTTTCATCTTCATTTTAATCCTCAGTTGAAGGGGGTGGGGTGCCCATGCAGGGAAAAACATTTTAGGCGTTGGACGGATACACCCAGAACAAGGCGCCACTCTATCACTTGACACACACACCATATGGGGCAATTTAGAGCTCATGAATCCATGTTTTTGGGCTGTGGTAGGAAACCGGAGCACCCGGAGGAAACCCACACAGACGCGGGGAGAACTCCACCCAGATCGGGATTCAAACCTGGATCCCCAGCACTCGTATCAGACGCGTTCAGCTTGAGGAAGGCTGGCTTCTCTCTCAGTTTGGTGGGGATGGATTTGAACAACACAAACCCCATGGAACATTTTTGCGACGGACGGGGTCATGACTCTGACCTCAACGATGCTCTTCCAGATAAATTTACAGACCTGTTCACCAACGCACTCCAAAATTTTGTAGACAGCCCTAGCTGTTATAAAAACGAAACCTTAATGGATTGACTTGTCATGTTGCTCTGCGCCAGTAGAGACGATGAGAACGCCGTAAGTGTTCAGTTACCGTGGGAACCCGACTGCCCTGCGAAGCCAAAATGCAGCAACTATGCGAAGACCGAAACCGATTTATCTGCTGAAGTGGTCAAAGCTAGAAACGGAAGCAAAACCCTGTCACGAGCTAAAAACTGATACCTGAAGTTTGGACCTGCAGTGTGGTTACTGTGGCTACGCTTTGGCCCTCGTCTCTGCTCTCGGGTATTACAAATCCTGCTTTTAATTTGCCCCCACGGTGTGAACTCATGAGAAATCAGTCGTAGATGAAACTGTCAGCCTTAATTAAAACGCCGTCTTAAATATCTACATACAGCTTCGGAGCTGCAACGTGTAATTACAGAAAGATACCCCAATCACCCCGCTCATCCTGCCCCATCAGTGCCAAACGTCCACGGTGTTTGGGTTTACTGTGGAACAGGCCAAAGTGAAGGGTTGTAGTGTGTGTGTGTGTGTGTGTGTGTGTGTGTGTGAGATTTAAAACCTGTACAATTGCATGGTCTTAGCGCTGTAGGTAGACATGAAGAGAGTGGTACGGTTTTGTGGAGCCGGTCGGATGAACGGCTTCGATTGTTTAGAATTCATAAGCGGGCGTACATGTTACTATTTTGGGCTTCCTTCAGCGAACTCCTCGTGCATGGGGGTTTATAAATGGAAAAATACGTTTACACACACAAAACGAACTGGTAATTGTAAACCTCTGCTCTCTGCCAACATCGTCGACGGACGCTTTTGGTTTACACTTTTTGGGAGCCGGAACGCTTCCGGAGTTCGGCGCGAACTATTGCAATAAGCAAAAAGGGAACTGAACAGTCTGGCACATTTACATGCCATTACACACTGAGCATAAGGTTTGTTAAAAAAAAAATTGTCCTGCAATATGATCAACTCTGGTTAACCTGCGCAAAGGTTTTTATTTATTTGTCAGATTTATTTATGTTTGTGTGGTACTTTGTGTGCTGGCTTTTAGGATCTCTCTTTTCATTTCGCTGAGAACGTTATTATCAAACACATGTGCTGCTGTAGCCCATCTGCCTTAAGGTTCTGAGATCATGCTCGATCCAGCAGTGGGACGCAGAGTTACTGTAGCCTTTCTGCCAGTCTCAGACTATTTGGCCGGATTGAACGGCACTATTCGTATTTAAATCAGGCCTGCAGCAAATTTAAATTCCCACGGCAAACCCGTCTGGTGCCAACAAACACGTCAAGGTCAGCCCTGCTGCCGGACAATCGGCCTATTAGATGACGGCGCCGATGAGACGTGCATGTGTTCCTAATGAAGTGCTCGTTGAGTGTCTAATCAGCAGAAAATCAAAGCAGACGTGCCTTTTCACCAAACAGGATGTATGTGGCTTTTCAGCTTTGTGTTTGTAATGCTGCCGGCGGACGCAACATGCGCGCTAACTCACATCTGCAGCCGAATCAAGCAGAAAAAGTTTGCTGTTTAATTGGAAGCACAATAGTGGCCTGTTCTGGATGCCGTAGAAGAAGAATATATCATACAGAGAAACTCGGCTCTTGTTTTTGCTCTGATAAGCTCCGCCCACTCGCAAAATTCCCATAATGACAACGCTGTACATTTATCCTAATTAGGCTCAAGTGTAGTTCCTATCCCGGGCCTCGTTTGGCTTGTGATGGAGAAACGCAGACAGACAGGTCAAACGCATTTACAATCACCATGACAACGGTAGTCAAAATAATTTGGCTATCAAACAATTCACCTTAAATGAATGCTTGTGATCTCAGCAGCCGGCAGTTGCGACCGTAAGTGTGTTGGGGAAGACGTCGCGGGGTGTTACTGAATGACGGGGGAAGGTCTGGGTGGTTGTTTGTGGTGGTGCACTTCGGTTTTATCTGAAACTAACCCCGAATCCCCGCTTCTGTATAAACGTTCTGAGGTAAAATCGTGACCTCACAACCTGCAAACTGCCAAAACATCGCTGAACTGACGGCTCTAAATAACTCATTTTGTTTAACTCACCCCAACTCTGCCTTTCATCAACCGCAAGCACAGGTTTTCACAGAATGCAACCAAACCGCATCCCATAACGAGCCCGTGAGGTTGGACTGAACCTCGGACCTCAGGGCAGAGTGTGATTCTGAACATTCTGAAATGCTTTTAAATTAAGATATTCCTTGATGACAGTATTAAGTTAGTCGCCGGCATCGTGTGGGAGACGTGCTTGATGTTATGGATGCGTTTATTTTAGATGAACATGTTTTAAGATGCAGACCGTGTCCATGCTGCTACAGTGGTTTTCCTCGCAACTCTCTCTCTCTTTCTCTCTCTTTCTCTCTCTCTTCGCGACATGCGATTTTGTATAAAGTGATTCCACTCTTGTCCGTCATGCTCTTCGTCCTATCACAGTTTTCATTGGGACTTTATTATTATTTGTACTTTTTCAAATTTTTAATAAAAAAATGCATTTAGAAGATGAGCTTGTGTGGGTTTGATTGTTTTGACGGCTTCACTGCGTTACTGATGATCCACCGCATACACAAACATGCTGCTGGAGTTTGTAGTTCTACAGTTCTCTTCTGTAGTCCATCTGTTTCTCTACGTTCTATTGTTATTCCTCTTTACGCTCTGTATGTTCTCTGATGATCAGGACCATGGACAAAGCGGGTATCATTAGGCTGGTGGAGGATTCTCAATGACATGGTGGAAACGGTGCCCTCATGTCCCTTCGCCTACATCCGTGTTCTCTGGTTTCCTCCCACAGTCCAAAAACTTGGGTTCAAGGTCAATTGAATGCTTTAAATTGCCCCATATAGTGTGTTTGTGTGTGTCTGTGTGAGATTGGCGTCCTGTCCTTGGTGTATCTGCCCAGCACCCGAGACGTCCTCCCCTGGATGGGCATGGGGAACCCGTGACCCTAATAGAGGATAAAGCAGAAGAATGGATATATGAACACAAATTTTTGCTCAAAATTAAAATGACCGTGTGTGTCGATGGTTAAGTGGAACAGTAGGCTAGCTTTTCGCCCATGTTCACTCTTACACACACCCAGAATCTTGTCGGTGTGTGTGTGTGTGTGTGTGTGTGTGCGCCTAAGTGTGGTCCCTCACATTAGTGTAGTAGACAGAACAAGTACATTTGCTAAGCAACCCTTCCGGCTACTATTAGCCAACCAGGACAGTCTCTCACCATCATTTTACCACACACACACACAGACACACACACACACACACACACACACACACACATCTTCCCCTCCCCCGCTGTCTCCATGCAGTTTTAGACAGACCCCCATCCCACCGGCTCGCTTTCCTCCTTCCTCTTCTGGAAAGGGCAGACTGCAGATTTGGTTGGATACATAAATCTGTGTGACTTTAAATGTGGCAGGTTTATGAACCAGGTATATATTGCCATGGGAACAAATGACCAAAATGCACCACCTGGCTGCACCCCCCTCACCCTGATACCCTACATACAGCGAATGGTCATCCTCATGTTAAATAATAAATCAGCAGCTGTAATGCCGCATCAATCCTAACACATCACCACCACGTCAGTGTTACTGCACTACTGAGATTCATCCACCACTTTAATAATACCTCGCTCTGTGGGGGGTCCTGATCATCAGAAAACAGAGTGAAGAGGACTAAGAGAGTATGTAGAGAAACAGGTGGACTACAGAACGGAAATGCAGAACTACAAACTTCATCTGTACGGCAGAATGAACTGATTTAATAAAAATTAGGTTGTACCTAATAAAGTGGCCGATGCAGATTTTGGATTACAGGAAGAAATTTAAAGCACTTAGATGAGATTGCCCCCAGAGACATTTTTTGTAGACAGCTTTGGGCCTGTTGTCTCCTTCTCGCTTCATCACTCAGTGCTGCTGTAGTTCCAGGTGAAGGTTTCTGGGACAGCCCGTTTGTGCATGTGTATGTGGGACGCACACCCCGAATGCCTCGCCTGGCGTGGTCCTGGTCTCGATTCTAGTCTAAATTGATTCGGCAGTATACCACTGTTTTTTTTTATAATTAATTTTTTTTTTTTTTTTTTGTGGGGGGGGTGTGTGTGTACCTACATACCCTAAATACCTTTAACCTAAATAAACATCATATCAGCTCGATTCATTTCATCAAACCTCCAGAGAATCAACACAGATCATACAGATGGACTGTTGTGGGTGTCACTGCAGTATTGGGAATCATCCACCACCCTAATAACACCTGCTCTGTGGGGGTTCAGTGAGAGCAGAGAGTATGTAGAGAAACAGATGGACTACAGAATAGAACTGCAGAACTACAAACTCCATCTGTAAGGCCCTTGGACATCAGATTCAGGAACTTTAATGTATTCATGTTGGTTTTATGGTTCTGTGTCGCTTTATCTGAACCCTGTAACCATGGGAACAAGGTAAGACCCGAACGTTAAAGTGTGGAACACCGGGTTCCCGAATGGAGAACCTCAGAACGGTGTAAGGCTGACAGATCGTTTGGGAAGCTTGTACGGATGAGGAACGCGCGCGGGGGGGGGGGGGCATGGAGGAGGCGCGGTGACCACGCCGCTGAGTGGAGCAGAACGGCGCATGCGCGTCGGTTACATCACAGGGCGTGAAGTTCACCGCGCGCGCCTCAGATCCGAAGACGCGCCTCGTGCGCGCGGCATGTGCCTCATTTGCATAACTCTATTAATTAACACACGATATGAGGGCACGCGCGGGGATTCGAGGAGAAATGTTCCCGGCGGCTGAATTAAGCAGTGACGCGCTTGGGGAGGGAGGGGGGGGGGGGAATCAGCCCCTCATATAGCAGCACAACAAGCAGTCTTTTTTTTTTTTTTTTTACATTTATTTTAGTAATACTTACATTACTAAAAGTTTATGCTTATCATTTTAGCAGTTTCGAAATCAGTGCTTTTTAAAACGTGTTTTACCAAATACAAACATTGAAAATAATCTATCGCTATAAAATTATACAAAGTTATCACATGCTCCCCTGCCTGCTCCTCTTCTACCCCTCTCTATGCCCAAAAAAGTAACTAAAATCACCAGCAATGTGTCCAAACTACAAATATTTTTTTCCCAGCGTTTTATAATTTTTTTAGTGAAATGTAGTGAACTTGGCGGCACGGTGGCTCAGTGGTTTAGCACGTTCTCCTCTCAGCGCAAGGGATTCCCGGTTTGAATCCCCATCTGGGTGAAGTTTCCGTGTTCTCCCCGTGTCCGCGTGGGTTTCCTCCAGGATCTCCGGTTTCCTCCCACAGTCCAAAAACATGGATCAAGGTCAAATGGGTTCTCCAAATTGCCCCATATAGAGTGTGTCTGTGTGAGTGAGTGTGTGCCCAGTGATGGATTGGACCCTAAAAAAGGATAAAGCGAAAGATAATGAATGATTGAATGTAGTGAACTTGTAAAATGTAGTGAACTAAGCTGTTAGTTGCTCAAGAATTCGCATCTTTTTAACAAATACCTGTTGTAAAAAATAAATAAATAAAAAAGGAGGGGGGGGGGCACAGCATCATTTAACGATCAGGTTTGATCATTCTACAGTGTAGCTGGTTTTCTTCATAACTACGGACTTGTGCTGTTCTCATTTGTAAGTCGCTTTGGATGAACGCGTCTGCTAATGACTAAATGTAAATGTAAGAATAAATGAAGCTTAAAAAAACATCTGAAAGGATGTTGTAGGAAAAAAATGGTAAAAAAAAATCCTAACAAAATAAAGATTTTTACGTCCCTGCTGGTGATATGTATTCTAATGAAATAAACCGTAGCCCCAACAAATTAAATATCGAAATGTGATAATGGATGGAGAAGTATTTAACGGATTTCTAATACAGTTTCGCTGTGCGACGCGACGCCTGAGCAGCAGAGGGCGCCAAACACGACTATTATTGTGGCGCGGGTTCAGTGGCCGGTTTCCTGTTCTGGGTTTGAGTCCCATTGCAACAACGTTGTCTGTGCGTTCGATCCGAACCTCTGCGGCTCCGCTGGGTTTCGGTTGTTTCGGATTCCGCGGCTCTTTTATCTGATTTTATTTTATTGTCTGGTTTTGCGGTTTGGGGAGAGACGCGTCTGATCGGCGTCACGTGGGAGGAAATTCAGTCGGTAAGAGTCTTAACGTTTAAACGATGAGGAGAAGCTAACCGGCTAACTGAGTTAGCACTGCAACTTCACCCTCACAACCAATAAAAAGAACCGAAACGGTACGATCGATTAAAGGCTGCGTTGTTTAAATAGTCTGTGAGGTCATCTGAGGGTTGTGACGCTGTTTTTCTGTTCGTGTAACTCAGTCCTGAGAGTTTTGGATTGGTAGTTTGGTATGTTCTTCCATTGCGGCACGGCCAGTTTGAATCGAGGCTTGTTTGTTTCTCGACCGTAATACCGGTATAACAATAAATACCTTATCGTATCGATACACCTGCATGTTGCAGGGTTTCTAAGACCCACTGTGACGTCAGTCCCCATTGTATATCTGCACACGGTTTCTCGCGTCTTTGGGGAGGGGGTGGGGGGTCAGGGGTATAGGGAGTTTGACCCTCCGCCTTGAGGTCAAGGACGGACATGAGAGGACCTGGCTCACAATCTGTGTTATGATTCATCCCAGCCTGTTGTTTTGGGTTGAAGATGGTTACTCAGACATTATTGGGCCTTCCCCAAACTGTTAAGACCAAAAGATCAATTGTCCCTAATGTGTTGCTTACGCAGAAGGACTGTGATTTCCGTTCCTGGAAGTCGAGAGGCAGACTCTGGTATCTAAATTCTGTCTTTAAATGGCATTGTTTGGTTGTTCAAGAAACCGGTATCCTGTTTCTCAGCAGTCAGAGTTTATTTTTAAAAGATTAGCATGGAATTACGGCATGTCTCGATTACGGCATGAAAGACTAGATTATTAACAATTTTGCTTTCAATAAACTTATGAATCTAAATTTATGAATCTAACCTTGTTTTTCTCTATTATAGTGTGTTTGTAAGTGTTTTTCTTAAAGTAATCAGACTCTCGAGGTTGTGTATTATTGTCAATAAATCACAGTCAAGAGGTGGAACTGTGCTCCACTACACGTCGGCACTAATGACGCCTCTTTATGTAATTTATTCAGATTAATGGCATGCCCCTCGTACCTTATTGTTGTGTTAATTCACTTAATTAATGATATTTTACTTGTTTTTTTACTTTTGTTTGCATGGTCAAGAGCACTCCAGCATGTCGCTGCCCAAGCGGGAGGTGGAGGAGCTGCGACCCTGGGTGGAGCGCACTGTGAAGAAGGTGCTGGGCTTCTCCGAACCCACCGTGGTCACCGCGGCGCTGCACTGTGTTGGAAAAGGTCTTGACAAGCGCAAGACGACAGGTAAAGAAAGGCGCAGCACTCGCTCATTTATTTTTATTCAAATTTTTTTGGTGTAACTGGCGTCTGTTTACTAATTCACGCATCACCCCCGTCCTCGTTTAGATCAGCTGAGGCCGTTCCTGGACGATTCGGCGGGCGGGTTTGTCGAGCGGCTCTTCGAGGCGCTAGAGGAGAGCAGGAGTTCTCGGGGGAGCAAAGGCGTGACGGAGAAGAACCGCAAGAGAGAGCTGAGGGTTCGTGGTTGTTGGTGATTGCTCCTGTCCAGCTGTGAAGTTGCCAGATGTTTTGTTCACCGAACTGTCGTTCTGTAGGAGGTGTTCGGAGATGAACAAGAGGGGCACAGAGCCACCGAGATCGGCGAATCCACCACGAAGAAGAAGAGGGTGCCCAGATTCGAGGAGGTCGAGGAGCCGGAGGTGCTGCCCGGACCCCCCACAGAGAGTCCCGGCATGCTGACAAAGATGCAGGTTGGTTCCCTGTCTGAGGCGCATCATCCACGGCGTTCTGCTGTGCATCCTGGTTACCAACACTTGCTTCAAACAACCTTTAAATGATTGCTGTTGCTGTTGTTGTCGTTATTACGTTTTGTTTTTTTTTCGTTTTTTTTGGAACTTGTCGGCATGGTGGTGGTGTTGGCACATTTGCCTCTCAGCACTAGGGTTCCAGGTTCAAATCCTGCTCTGGGTGGAGTTCTCACTGTATCCCGTGGGTTTTCTCCCACAGTCCATAAACATAAATGCAAAGAGATTTGAATGTTCTAAATTTCCCCATATAGTTTGTGTAAGTGTGTGTTGAATAAATTAATTGATTTGTGATGAATTGACGCCCTTTTCTGGGTGTATCTGCCCAGCCTACAAAATCTTCTCCCCCGGATAGGCATGGGGAGCCCTCATGGCGATGAGGACAGTTGAAGTTGAGATTAACTTTGTAGATTGAATTTAGTCCGAACTGACGATGTGATTTCATTCATTCATCCATTATCTTCTGCTTTATCCTCTATTAGGGTCATGATGGGGTTCCCCATGCCCATCCCGTAGAGAACGTTTCAGGCGCTGGGCAGATACACCCAGGACAGGGTGCCAATCTATTGCTGGGCACACGCTTACTCACACAGACACTCTCTATATGGGGCAATTTGGAGAATTCAATTGACTTGATCCATGTTTTTGGACGGTGGGAGGAAACCGGAGAACCTGGAGGAAACCCACGCGGACACGGGGAGAACTTGCAAACTCCACTCAGATGGGAGTCCCTAGCGCTGAGAGGAGAACGTGCTAAACCGCTAAGCCACCGTGCTGCCCGATGTGATTTTACATGGTTTTAATTTTCTGAAACCACACTGTGTGCTTTCCCTTCACAGATAAAGCAGATGATGGAGGCAGCCACGCGTCAAATTGAGGAAAGGAAGAAGCAGCTCAGTTTCACGGCACCCGTGAGCCAGGTGAGGGACGAGAACCGATGCTATCTGATATTAGTGCATGTGTGTGTACATAAAGATCTCTTTAATTCGTTTCTCTGATGCTGATTTTAGTCCAGACTGCCTGCGGACTCCTCGCCGTCGATGCCGTCTGGCCTGCGTCCCTTACTTTCCAGTGCCGGAGCCCCGATGCCGGGGGCGCACTCCATCGGGCCCTCGCAGGCAGCCAGCTTCATGAACGACGCGATTGAGAAGGCGCGTAAGGCGGCCGAGCTCCAGGCCAAGATCCAGTCCACGTTGGCCCAGAAACCTGGCATCCTGGGAACCCTGAACAACACCGGGCCACACAATCTGGTGGCCCTGGCCAACCTCCACGCCATGGGCATCGCGCCACCGTGAGTGCAAACACTGACACATACACCATGTGGAGACAAATGTATAGGGACGCCTTCTGTCCCACTTCCATTGTTCTAGATTTATATTTTTGGAATGTCTTCAAGGACCTTGCTTTTTTCCTAGTATGCTGGAGTTGGAAAGGGCCTTCCCCAAACTGTTCATATAATATATGCATGGCATTAAATTATTTGGAGGTGCGTCAATACTTTTTGTCGTTGCATCCGTCCAACAGGAAGGTGGAGGCCCGCGAGATCTCGAAGCCGACGCCACTGATCCTGGATGAGCTCGGACGGACCGTGGATGCCAGCGGAAAAGAGGTGGAGCTTACGCATCGCATGCCCACGCTGAAAGGTAACCTCTGCGCCGTTGATGGGGGGGGGTGGGGTGGTGGTGGAGTTTGGGCGTGGTCCTGAAGATTGACCGCTTCTCCTCTGATTGGCAGCGAACATCAGGGCCGTGAAGCGGGAGCAGTTCAAACTCCAGCTGAAGGAGAAGCCCACGGATGACATCGAGTCGACATCTTACTTCGACTTCCGGATGGCGGCGGTCCCAGCGCAGAGACAGAGGCGCACCTTCAGGTTCCACGAGAGGGGTCGCTTTGAGAAAATCGCCCAGAGGATACGCACCAAGGTTCGAGGCTGATACGGTTTGCTTTTAGGGAATGATCTTGATAGATATGACATAACATATGAACTTGAAATGGGGACATGCTGTATATGTCGCCGTAATTGTGCTGACATGACAAACCCCGACATCATCTCCTCCTCACAGTACTCCGTTCTTTCCACATATGCGGATTACGGGTGCACTACACTCTTATAGAACTTTAAATACTCAATTCTCTGGGCAGTCCCGTTCCCGATCTTACAAGTACTATACCTGAAGTGCCCTTGAGCAAGGCACCTAACCCTAATTACTTCCCGGGCACCATGTGCTTACTGCTCCAGGTACATGTGCTCACCTGACTCAGTGTGATTGTGTGTTTGTTACTGCAGTCAGGTTAAGTTTTTATTAATAATATCACAGTTTATTTACTGACCTTTTGGCTCCGTTCTCTCAGACCCAGCTGGAAAGGCTGCAGATGGAAATTGCCCAGGCGGCCAAGAAGACTGGAATTCAGGCCTCAACCAAACTGGCTCTAATTGCCCCGAAGAAGGAATTTGGTGACAGTGAGGTGCCAACCACAGAGTGGTGGGACTCCTTCATCCTGCCAAACAACATTGAAATGTGCGTGTTTCACAGTTAATTATGAGTTCGTTTAATCAGGATCTCCAAAGAGTGGATCCTACTCAGCCTTGCAGTGACACCAACATAGTGGTGCTTTGTAACTGTAAAAGTCTCATTGCGCCACCTTGTGGATGTAGAATCAGAGACAGTAGATCGTGTGTTGCTGCACAGTTTGTCCACTCATAAACCATCACATCAGTGTCACTGCAGTACTGAGAATCATCCACCACCCTAATAATGCCTGCTCGGTGACTAACAGACAGATGGACTACAGAATGTAATTGTACAACAAGAAACTCCATCTGTATGGTAGCTGGATAAACATTGTGTGAATTAAATATTTTTTAAAATCTTTCCACATGTTTTTGTGTCTCAGATCTTCACTGACCGATTTAGACAAGTTGGAGTTCCACGGGATCACAAATTTGGTGGAGCATCCGGCCCAGATGGCGCCTCCAGGTACGACCTGATTGACCGACTGAACAACCACCTAACCTTTAAATTCCACGCATTTTACTCATTCTTGTCTCTCTTACTTTGGTGCTCAGTGGACAGCGACATGCCGGTGACACTGGGTGTGTGTCTGACGAAGAAAGAGCAGAAGAAACTGAGGAGACAGACGCGCCGCGAAGGACAGAAAGATCTGCAGGAGAAAGTCCGACTCGGCCTGATGCCCCCGCCGGAACCTAAAGGTCAGTTCTGTTGATCGTAACTGCTGGAGGGTTTTATTTTACGGATGAGTGCTGCCTTTGCTCAGGCCTCTTCTGCTTTATCCTCTATTAGGTTCATGAGGGAGGGGGGGAGGATCTCAATGCCCATCCAGGGCAGATACACCCAGGACAGTGCGCCAATCTATCGCTGGGCACACACTCGATCACACACACACACACACACACACTCTGTATGGGGCAATTTAGAGCATTCAATTGACCTTGATCCATGGTTTTGGACTGTGGGAGGAACTCCGGAGAACCCGGAGGAAACCCACGTGGACACGGGGAGAACATGGAAACTCCACCCAGATTGGGATTCAAACCGGGAATCCCTAGTGCCGAGAGGAAAACATACCAACCACTAGGCCACCAAGCCCCGCCTTTAGGAACCATGATGTTTCAATAGAAGCGGTTGGTAGACTTTGATCCGTTTCAACTGTGTGTGTCGGCAGTGCGCATCTCCAACCTGATGCGTGTGCTGGGCACGGAGGCGGTTCAGGATCCCACCAAAGTGGAGGCGCACGTGCGAGCGCAGATGGCGAAGAGGCAGAAGTGAGTGTGTTCCGTTGTCTGTGTGTTGATTGCAAATCTCCCGGTTGAAGTCCAGTTTGATCTCGAGATCATCGCTGTTTGTTTGTGAAGGGCTCACGAAGAGGCGAATGCAGCGCGCAAGCTCACGGCCGAACAGAGGAAAGAGAAGAAGGTGAAGAAGCTAAAGGAGGACCTGAGTTCTGGGGTGCACATCGCCGTCTACAGGTAACCAGCTACATCACACCTGCAGTGAAAAGGGTTTCCTCTTATATAAATCACTATACACCACGTTCCAGACCGTATCCGATTAAAAACAATTACAGGTGTCATTGAGCAGCCGGTCGTGGTACTTGGATATCTACAGGCTTTCAACCCTGTAGAAACAATTTGGGGAAGGCCCTATGCTGTTCCAACATGTCCATAAAAGCAGTGTTGTGTGGAGCTGGAGGAACTAGTTCTCCTGAAAAAAAAATGGACCAATAATCCCACAGATGCATTAAAAAAAGGGGACCCCCCCCCCCATGTGACTCAGTCCACATGATGACCACTCGAACTGAAATGAATATCTTCAGATAAAATGCAGATAGAAACCTGTGTGTATTTTCTTTATTAGAATTCGAAATCTGCACAACCCCGCCAAGAAGTTTAAGGTGGAGGCGAACGCCAACCAGTTGTACCTCACCGGGACTGTGGTGTTGCACAAAGACGTGAACATCGTGGTGGTGGAAGGAGGTAAGGATGATGTCTACTTCACAAACGGCTGATTTTTACTCAAAGGGAGGCATGGAGTGGACTAACAATCTGAACACCCTTCTTGTAAAGAATGTTAATACAAAAACATTGGTGTATTCAACCTACTGTACTGTACTACATCTACATGCATATACTATATCTATATGTACTACATCTACATACATAGCGATATGTGTAATTCTCTTCTTCAAAATTTAAATAACAGGGTAATCTGGGTCCGTGACCCATAATTTCGTTACTATCTCATGTAACAATGTGATATTAATGATAATAAAATTTTCTTGAATGTAACCCATCAGTAGTAAAACACACAGTGAAGCCCTGTATGGGGCGCCTGGGGGGCTACTGTGGTTAGGTGCCTTGCCTAAGGGCACTTCAGTCATGGTACTTGGTGGGGACCTTAAAAACAAGCCAAGCACTGACCGTGATTATCTTGATTGGTTGATTGTATTCAGGCCGGGTGTATTATTGCAAGAGTTTTAATAGCAGAACCAGAGGAGCTGGATGAGTTCTATTTCCCTTTTGTCTCACTGCTGTAGGGAGCCTTCACATTTGATCTTTAATGTGCTGATTACACTTTAATAGTGATATGAATTAGTAATTATTTTTTTTATGATTTGCATGCCCTTGTTGTGATTTATTTTTTTATTTTATATGTTCAAAGTAAGGGGATAGTAAAAGTAGGTATGTGTTTGGATCACGAGGCTGGTCACTGAACTGTCCCCCTGTTTCCTCATCACAGGACCCAAATCACAGAAGAAGTTTAAGAGGCTGATGCTGAACAGAATCAAATGGAATGAACCCACCTCCAAAAGAGAAGGTGAGGGACGCAGAGTCTTTAGATCTGTATGGTTTTTAATTATCATCATCCTGATTGGTTGTTATATACTTTACCTTAAATAGCTTGTGATTGGTTAATAAAGTCATTGCATTTATGGAGGGTCTGCTGAAATATGGATGCATATTATTTTATTTGAACTCCGCCCCTTTTATTAAATTTATGTTTAGAACAAGTTGGCTCGGATGATGAGGGATCGAAGAAGAACAATAAGTGTAGTCTTGTGTGGGAGGTAAGTGTTTAGTCTGAAACCTTTTACACTGCGAGAAACTGGAGCCTGCAGGAGGCAGTACTGTTCTGTTCAGAATTTAGATTTTGCCTCACACTGTCCTCCTCTTCCTCAGGGCACGGCAAAGGAGCGCAGTTACAACGAACTGAAGTTCAAGCAGTGCCCCACGGAGAACATGGCTCGGGAGCACTTTAAAAAACATGGCACGGAGCATTACTGGGATTTGGCTCTGAGTCAGAGCGTGCTGGAGACGGCCGACGACTGAGCGGCGTCTCCATCCGTTCACATGCAGACTTCACGCCTGGTGTAATCAGACCCGTTGAACTTTGGAGGGCGGATCGGTCCCCCGCGTCCGTACGGGTCTGTTTATGATCACCACTGCGACTCGCCCTGCGACGCTCCGGACGGCAAACCAACGCAGCTTTGATTGTGTGTTCCAGGGTTTCATTTTGGCCAAAGTGTTACTTTGTTCTCCTTTTTGAAATGTGTAGATGAATGACGGTTCGGGTGACGTCGGAACGTGTAAAGCTTTGATCTTTGAAGGCGATAAAAGTTTTTGGGGAGAAACCACTGGATTGTGTCTCATTCATTCACGTATAAAGATCAGTAATCACGAACCGGGAGCCTATCCCAGTACATGTAGGGTGGAAAAGCAGGCTGTGCCTCCACCCTGATCCTGCCGGTAGCATCCTGTATCGCTGATGGAGGATTAGAGGACGGAGAACACACACTGATGACCTGCTGTCACTGATTCTACAGCCACAAGGTGGAGCAATAAGGTGGTGGTGTGTCATAGAGTGTACAGTGATTGGATACAGGGTTTAAACTTCAGCAGCACAACACACACTCATACACCACCATGTCAGTGTCACTGCAGTCACCACCACCCTAATAATACCTGCTCTGTCCATGGTCCTGATCAGAGAACAGAGTAAAGAAGACTAACAGTCTGTAGAGCAGCAGGTGCAAAAATAAGGAGACCCTAATAAAGTGCTCATTGAGTATGTGTGTGTGTGTGTTTAATGTATATATTACATATAGTATCAGCTAAAAGTTTGGACACGCCCCCTCCTTGCTTCATTATCTGTATCCTTTACTTATCATAAAGACGGACATTGTAGTTTTATAATTCCAGACTGTAGTCCATCTGTGTTCTGTGTTGTTGTTCGCCCCCTGTTGGTTCTCAGGAGCATCACAGAACAGGTATCATTTGGTTCGCGGATTGTTTAATGTCAGTTCTGCAGTGACACTGATGTGGTGGGGGGGGGGTGTTAGTGCAGTTTAGTTTCTCCACCTCAGTGACACTGCTGGGATAGGACTAATGCACCCACCCAATAACCCCTGCTCTGTGGGGGTACTATTGGGGTTCTGAGCATTAGAATAGAGTACACAGTATGTACTGTAGAACACAAACAGGTGGACTACAGTCTGGAATTAGAGAACTACAAAATCCATCTTTACGGTAAGTGGAACATAAAGGGGGCGTGTCCTAACGTTACAGCAGAGATGATGAGAAAGTCATCGGAATCAGAATATCTTCATTGTCATTATACCAGGTATAACGAAATTTAGGTGCCATAATTTCGGTGTCACATAGTAAAATTTACACAAAGAGATTTAAAAGAGAGCACTATAATTTACAATTTACAAAAATTTTGAAAGAAAAGAAATATATTTGAGTGAATGTATTTATATATTGCACTGCATGTTTAATGAAAGAAATCTTCTTCTACGTCACATTAAATCTAGAACGTTAAGGTGGCAGGGGGAGAACGTTCGCGTTTCATTCGAAGAATTAAGAATTGAAAGTAAAATTTGTAAAGATATTATGTAAATAAACGTAAACACGTATTTAGGGAAACATTATAAAGTCGATACAACGCTCCTCTGAACGGACCGAGACGACAGCGAGGAATTAGCGTGCTGTGCTTTTAAAAGGGGCGTGGCCTTTCTGATTAACGCGTTCTGATTGGTCGGAATCGACTACAGTTGTATAGGTAAGCAGGGTTTTGCCTGAAAGTGTTTCTTCGTTGGATTTCCGACATTTGTTATTATTTCCTTTCACGACTTAAAATACAACTTCACGCTGTGGATTAAACGTCCGAACGCGCGCAGTTATTTAAGACAGGCGTTCCTCGTGGCCAAACGGGGGCTGCGTCTGAAATGTATCTCTACCTCCTTAATCCCTACACACTATTAAGCTCCCCGTGGTTATGCTTTCCACGCTGGTTTACGCGGGTGTGTTATTGATGTGATGCAGAGTGTGCGTGGGGTTTTAAGTGCACGATGGATCGGGGTTTGTTTTGTGTTTCAGAAACGATCTAAAAGACAAACGGTTACTCGGAAGGGCACTGAGGTAGTGAGTGAGCTGCGGTTTAGGACACAGCCGGGGTCTTGCCGGCGCCGCGGGTCCTGGCGGTCCGCGTGTGTGTGTCGTTTGGATGGCGGAGCGGTGTTTTGGTGGAGAGTTTAATGTCTGAATGAGAGCTCCGCCGCCGCGTGCTGGATTAAATAATCTGACCCCTCTGTAATCTCTACCATGATGCCGGGAGAGAGTCCGACTGCAGCCGGAGGAATCGCGTCTGAAGCCACCAAGGGCACGTGTCAAAACTGCACTATATTAAACCAGGTGAGGGACTCAGCAACGAACCGACTCAGAGTCGCATGATAAACAGTTTACATTCTCTCTCTCTCTCTCTCTCTCTCTCTCTCTCTCTCTCTCTCACACACACACACACGTTATTTTGGGAGGTTTTTAGATCAGATATGAAGTGTAAATTACAAACAACCTGTATTTGGCACAGATTTACAAATCACAGGTTCTTCATCATCATCATCATCGATATTAATGACCAGCCTCAATCACAGATCTGTAATCTGTTCTAATCTTAATCCAGATCAATCACAGATCCATAATCTGTTTCTAATCTCTGTCCAGCTCAATCATTCATTCATTCATTATCTTCTGCTTTATCCTCTATTGGGGGGGGGGGGGTTTCCTCATGCCCATCCAGGGGAGAACGTCTCGGGCGCTGGGCAGATACACCCAGGACAGGACGCCAATCTATCACTGAACACAAACACACTCTATATGGGGCAATTTGGAGAACTCAATTGACTTGATCCATGTTTTTGGACTGTGGGAGGAAACCGGAGAACCCGGAGGAAACCCACACGGACACGGGGAGAACATGGAAACTCCACCCAGATGGGGATTCGAACCGGGAATCCTTAGCGTTGAGAGGAGAACATACTAAACCACTAAGCCACCGTGCCGTCCCTCCAGATCAATCACATATACATAATCTGCCTCTTGCCTCAGTCCAGGTCAATCACAGATCTGTAATTTGTTCAATTGGCATCCCTCCATCCCATCCATCCATCCCTCCATCCCATCCCTCCATCCATCCATCCATCCATCCATCCACCAGTTCTTTTCTCTTTATTTGTTTTTATTGTTTTTTTTTAATTTTATTGAATTATTCCACTGCACTTATACACAGATGAATGTGTCCGACATATTTAACTGTGCAGTGAAACACACACATACATACACACACTCGGTGAAGTGAGCACACTGCCCGGAGCAGTGGGAGCAATTGGGGTTAGGTGCCTTGGGGTACAAGGGCACTTCAGCCGTAGTACTTGTTGGGAGTGGGGATCGAACCGGGGACCTTCACTGTGCGACTCTAAGTGAAGTGGTGACTTGTGATTTGTCTGTTGTGTATTTTAACCAATAAGCAGAGTTGACGTTCGCTGATGATGAGACAGGCTTTGTGTTTTGTTTTGTCCGTGGGTTTCAGAGTCTTGAGGAGTACGTCGCTGCATTACTGACATTAAAACAGAAGATCATAGACACAGAGTAAGTGTGTGGTTCACACTCCACCCGAGTGATGCTTTTAATTCCTTTCTCTTGAGAATTTAATCATGTTAACGACACAATCTGTGTTTTTTGTCTTCCAGCTTGTTGCTGAATCAATACAGAGATAAATGTGATGATATCCTTTGCGCAAATCTTACCCCGTCCTGATCAGCCCTCCTCATTTATTTCAAGTCTAATGCCTCCTCTGTGATGTGTTGCTGGATCATCGCTCAGTGTTTGTGTTTATCGTTACATTGCTGTGTGTGTTCTGTACAGTCGATTTGTCAGAATTCTTGGTGTCCACACAGCTGACACAACAGTGACCTCTAGTGGCAGTTTGAAGTATCTCGGCAGGGCTTGATGTGGTGTTATTAATATTTGAAGATTTGAAATGAGTTAATGAACTGTTAAACTAATTGTTGGGATACTAAAGAATATTTTTAATTTTAATATAAAAAGCACACACACCACACACACATTGTCAGTTTTCCTTAACCATGTTGCACAGCTCCAGAAATCTCAAAGGTAAGGTTTAAATTCATTCATTGATTATCTTTGGCTTAATTCTCTACGAGGGTCGGGGGGGGGGTGCAATTTAGAGTTTAAATATGATTCATTATTAGTTATAAATAGGTTGTTCATGAGCACATGTTTAGAACAATACAGCAGAACCTGTACACCAGGTTATTAATGCAAGTATCTAATCGGCCAATCACGTGGCCGCTATGGCGTGTCAGCCGAGGAAGCATGCTATTTTAAACCGATTTTAATTGGGATGCCGAATGTTGGTTCACGTGCGGGAATAACTTTCCTAACTGGACGAACGTGTGCGCTGTTGCTGATGTGTGCACATCTGTCGTCCACAGAGAGAACAGTCTGCTTCATAAAGAGTTGGACGGGGCGCTGCTGAAACTCGGCCAATTAGAGAAGCAGTCCGCCGAGTCTGAGTCTCTTAAACGTGAGCTTGAGGAGACGAAGGTGAGATTTTAACATCTCTGACTCTGAGCTTTCTGACATTAATGATGGATAATCAACACGGAACGGCCACAAGATTAGAAACACCATCTAGTTTGGCCCCCAGAACCACCCCAGTCCTTTGTTATAGAGTCTATGGTGATGTGGATCTATACAGACAGAGTAGCTTCTCACAGCTGCAGTAAATTTAATCCAGATTCTGACTCCTTTAGTCGACACGTTTACATCTACATGTGATTCACATCTATTTTTCTGTGGGAGAAAACCCACGTGGACACAGGGAGAACATACAAACTCAGATTGGGATGCAGATTGGGATTCGAATCGCAGCGCTGAGAGGAGAACGTGCAAACCTCTTAGCCACCATGCCGCCCTTAAACAGACTCTCCTGAGTAAAAACATTCATTCATTATCACCCGCTTTATCCTATATTAGGGTTGCGGGGGGGTTCCCCATGCCCATCCAGGGGAGAAAGTTTCGGGTGGTGGGCAGATACCCCCAGGACAGGGCGCCAATCTATCGCTGGGCACACACTCACACACACTCTATATGGGGCAATTTGAAGAACGCTATTGACTTGATCCATGTTTTTGGACTGTGGGAGGAAACCGGAGAACCCGGAGGAAACCCACGCGGACACGGGGAGAACATGGAAACTCCACCCAGATGGGGATTTGAACCGGGAATCCCTAGTGCTGAGAGGAGAACATGCCAACCACTAAGCCACCGTGCCGCCAACTCTCTGCTATTAAACTAGAAAATTTAAGGTTGGCAGTCTACTGACAATAATTTAATAAACAAGTTTTATTTTTTTCCCCCCTAAAATCTTTCAGTGCACTAATCTATAAGAACACACTGGATTTATTCATTCTGAAACATGTTGACATGCTTTCCAGACTTCTCTGAAGGTTCATCAGGAGAAAGCTTCGGAACGTGAGCGGTTGGAGGACGAGAACGCCAAGACACTGACTCTGTAAGACGTTCTATCTACAGATGCGGCGCAGATTAACCTTTATTGTGGAATGTTGTACAATCGGCGGGTTAAAACGCTGAACTCTGCAGTCACTCCTTCCTTTCTGTTTTTAGGAACGCACAGCTGGAGGACCGCCTCAAGAGGGCAGAAGGTAGGAACAACGTCTTCTATAACCTGATTAAAAACCATGTACCGCCATTCAATAACCCTAATGATATGCCGTCAAACACAAACGAACACGCAAACGTAATCTCTCTAATGACACTAACGCAACGCTATTGATCACCATCTTGTACGATGACTTCATCTATGACCCCCCCCCCCCCGCCCCCAATTCCTTTCCAGATGCTGTACGAACTCGGGAAGCAGAAAACACAAAGCTTCGAGCCGAGAGAACCAGGTTGGAGGGAGACCTGAAGGAAACCCAGGTCAGATTTTAGTGTGGGGTGTGTTGTAAGCCCGCTCAGGTTTTCAGGAGGCGTAACGGTGCGATGGTCCCGTTTCAGGAGGCGCTCCGGGAGAGTCAGGAGGTGGCCGAGGAGCTGGACGGTCTGAAGTTGCAGAACGCTAAAACACTTATTCTGTGAGTTTAGATCGGATCATGATCATTCAAATCAAACACTCGGACACGCCTTTAAACTGCCCTCAATCCCCCCTTTTCAGAAAAAGCAATCTGGAGAATCAGCTGCTGGCGCTGGAGGGTGAGTATCGATCAGATCGATCAGATGGTTTGCGTTCGGTCGTCACGACGTCGTTCTGATTTCTCTGATCAATCCGTTTAAAGACACGAAACTCAAGCAAAGCCACGAAATCCAGCAGCTGAGCCGTAAAGGGAACGCTCTCGAGGAAAGCCTGCGAAAAACACAGGTGTGTATCTTTAAAAAAAAAAAAATGTCACGCAGCGTTTAAAGTTCTCGACTGAAATTAAAACGGTAATTCTTTTGGTTCTGAACTCGTAGAAACAACTTGCCAAGTTGGAGAAGGAGCTGAACAAAGGTACGAGACTCTGATGTTCACCGCGGGTTCCCTGTGATTTTAAACAAACCCCCCCCATGTTCCTCATTAAATGTGTTCTATTTGCAGAAACACGGTGTTCTGCGACGCAGACGGAGACGGAACCCAACATCGACAAAGGTAGAACTTATTTAAACCGCTGTGTGCCGTTTTTTAAAAGGTTTGCTTTAATACAAGAGGTGACTTTTGAGTTTAATTAAGAGCTTAATTAAATAAAAATGTTTTGTGTTTTAACCTTTAATTAAAAGATGTTTTTAATTTAAGTGTTTCGTTAATTCTGAAATATATTTTCTTGTCCAAATTACTTAGGTTATAGTGTTTCAAATGAGTAAAAGACTTTGATTCTGAAGGTTCTTAGGTTTCGTTTTAATTGTTTTAAAATTGTTATTGTTTCAGGGGGCTTATTATTCAAATAAAATAAATAATAATAATAATAAATATATATAATATATTTATTAGTGTTTGTGTATATGTTATTTTAAATGTTATTAAATGTTATTTTATTTCTCTAATGAAAAATATATTTTAGGAGCTCGGAATCGGTCTCATTTAATGTTTTAACTTTTCAGATAAATTCCGAATGCTCCTTCAGGACCTCTGGTGTTGCGTTAACCCTCCGTCACCCACCTCTGAAAAACTCCCCAGAAAAGGTGCGTGACCCTAAACCGGCGTCAACTCTCGGATGCTGAATGAATTATTTAAATGAATCATTTCAAATTTGAGCCCTTCGTCTTTTTTCAGAGTCCTCAGACGCTCAGCACTTAAAGTCCCGCCCATTCAGCCCTGCGTTTTGTCCGCCGCCCGTCAGTCCGTTCAGAAACGGGATGTTACGATCGGTGTCCTCGACTCCGAAACCCTCCAGAGGAATGAGCGAGGATGGGTGTTTACCCAACATGCACAGTGGCTCTGATACGGACCAGGGGACGAGGAAGCCGGGAAGAAAAAAGAAACGGAGCAGGAGTTCAGAGGAGCCGGATGACGGGGCTGCACAGGGTGACCCCGCCGCCGACGCCCCCTTTAAATCGCATCCGAATCGGCCGACGGCTGAGGGACACGTCACCGACCTGAACCTCATGAGAGACTATTTTAGACCTTTACCTGCAGCTCTGTCTCCGATACCCAACGTCATGAAGCCAGTAAGCAGAACACCGCCCCCTGCAGCTGCCCCCGCACTCATACACACATGTCCGAATGTTGCAGACTGCTCGAAAATAAATCAAAAACTAAAAATGTCTGTTTCGTTTCAGGTTAAAAGTCACGACGGCCAATTAATCCAAGCTCTGAAGAAAGATCCCCCCCCCGGTGCACAGACTGCTCAGCCCTCGGCCTCAGAGTCTGCAATGTGCACGGAAATAGATGCTCCAAAAGAGGACGGGGTGCGTCCGAAGACCGGTTGCTCCCCTGAGAACAGTTCAGAAGAGAAGCCAAACTCCCCCGTCACCTCTGTCAACACCGGAAACCCTGCCGTCTTCATTTCATCAGAAAACCGTGGCGCATCTGAGGACGTGTCGCGGGACACGAAGGAAAACGTGGAGGAGAGCGCACCCCCCTCGAGCCAAACCGAAAGTCTGAAATGTTCCGACAAGAACCCTGAAGCCCCAACGTCCGCATCAGGACCACAGCTGAGCCCGATGGAGGTTGACCTGCCGCCGCTGGATGGACGGACGCAGGACGAAGCTGGTGGTGACGCGACCGAAGCACTCTGTAATGGAGGAATCGGTTCGGAGACTCGCGACGCCTCCGTAAACGGCGTGTTTAAAGGTGAACCGGACGTCGGATCAGAGAGCCCACGTTCTGCGACCGGGACGGAGGACACGGCTACGACGGCAGGGGGGGATTTGAAGTGCAGTGAGGAGCGAACTCATAATGGTGGACACGCTCGTGATCTCTCAGAGGACGGGATTAACAGCGTCCCGTCGGCTGAAGAGCCAAAGAACGAGAAATCCCCTGACGAGGAGCATCGCGATCAGCCGAGAAAAACCGCAGACGGACGGCGAGAGGCTCTGATTTCGGGGAATGGAGACGGAGGTCTTACACCAAAAAACGATGTCAATGGTATCAGCTCGATAGAGGCCCCTGAGGACGTGTGTGAGCCCGGGGGTCCGAAACCGAATGTGGTTGTTGACATTGTGAACGATGTCAGTGAAGAGTGGCATATGCCGCCTGCCGATGCGAGGGGCGAGACGGTGGACGTGCCGTCGGCCGGCGGTTCGAAGGCCGATGTGATTGATTCCAGCAGACGAGTCGGATCTGAAGCATCAGACATTGATTCGGATTCCGATCCGGAGCGACCACCTGAGTCGGACGCCGCAGCAGCAGAATCCCGTTTCCGAATCCCGTCTCCGGATTCCATCGGAATGGTTCGCACAGAGATGGGCCCCCCGCTTCCCCCGATTGTTTTACCCCTGACCGCGACCCCTCCGAAGTTCCCCAAGCGTCACACCCCACTCAGGACCTGTGGACCGTCGCTCGTCTCATCGTCGCCAGCGGGTCAGAGTTCGGTGACGCGACAGTTGATAGAACCCTCGGACTCGGGAGAAGGTCAGGTCAAGACCTCTCCCGGTCTAACCACCCCGTCGCCGACCCCGGGGGTCCCTTCCTCACCCTTACAGTTTGGAACGGCGACCCCCAAGCATGCCGTTCCCGTCCCGGGCAGGCTGCCCTCGTCGGCTTTGTGCTCCTCGTCCCCCTCCACGCTGCAGGAGAACTCCATGCAGATGCTGGACACCATGTATCCAGAACTTTCTGCCCAGGCACGGACACTGAACATCCTGCGGGGGACCGTGAGCGAGCGGGGGCCCTTCCCACCTTCAGTCAACTCTATCTCGGGTAATAAAACCATCCACTCGTCCTCCACCGCTTTCACCAAAACCAGGGAGAAGGCCAAGAGGGCCGGGCCGAATGTGCTGCTACCCAAAAGTGCCAAGAGGCTTCGGCTGGACGCTTGCTCCCCCGACCCGGTGACCTGCCCCGTTGCCTCTCCACCCGAGTCGAACGGCCTGTGCAGCACGGACTCCCCTGTGGCTCCTCCACCCAATACGCCGTCCAGCGTCAGTCCAGACGCCGAGGTCAAGACGAGTGACGCGCAGGTCAAGATCACCAGCGCGATGGAGAGGCTTGCGAGTTCGTGCTTCGACCTGATGCCCGTCATTCGGAGTCACGTGTTCCTTAAGCGGATCTCGGACGTCCCCGCACTCATAGACGAAGAGAAGGGGGTCATTTCGGACTTCTGCGCAGATCAGGTGATGGACGCTGTGATGCTGATGCGCTGTTTATTTATCACCGTCCTGCAAACGCGAGCTCACCTCGCTAAATAATCCACCCCTTCATTTCTTTCTTTTCAGCCCTCGATGGAGCAGCTCATGGCGGCCGTCTTGTCCAAAATAAAGACGGAACGGGGGGTCTTGAACCCTGTGCTCCTGCAGTCCCTCTGTAGAGTCTATGCAGCCCTGTGTCGTCAGTCAGGGGACTATCACAAAGCCCGAGCGCTCGCCTACGGCCTTCTGAAAGAGGGTATGATGTCTTTTTTTCTTTACCCCCTCCCCGGTTATTTGTAACAGTACCTCAGCTTTCAGTCTCTCTCTCTTCCTCGCAGACGTCCCTGAAGCCTCGATGCTCATTTTGTTTTTGGTGTGCACGTGGCCGAGCATGCTTCCTCACGAGGGGTCTCTGTGCCAGGCGATTCACACCGTGAGCAAACTGAGAGCGAAGGACGAAATACTGGACTGCCTCACCATGTACATGCACTGGGACGAGGTAACTGTCTTCCGCTTTGTTTATATCCACTGTGAACGAGGTACTGTGTACCTCACCTCTATACATTTGCTTACTACGAAAGGTCCTTCCCTAAACTGTTTACACCAAGTTGGAACATAGGTCATCAGAAAGCTACAGTGGTCATGGTAGCTCAGGAGTTGGGGTGCCGGGCTGACAGTCTAAATATTGAAGGTGCGACACTCTGGGGCCCTTGAGCAAGGCCCTTAAATGCCTTAAATTAATTATTATATTCATTCATTCATTCATTGTCTTCCGCTTTATCCTTTGTTAGGGTCGCGGGGGGGTTCCCCATGCCCATCCAGGGGAGAACGTTTCGGATGCTGGGCAGACACACCCAGGACAGGGCACCAATCAATGCTGGGCACGCACACACTCACACAGACACGCACGCATACACACTCTATGGGGCAATTTGGAGAACTCAATTGACTTGATCCATGTTTTTGGACTGTGGGATGAAACCAGAGAACCCGGAGGAAACCCACATGTACACGGGGAGAACATGGAAACTCCACCCAGATGGGGATTCGAACCCGGGAATCCCTAGCGCTGAGAGGCGAACGTGCTAAACCACTAAGCCACCGTGCCGCCCTTAATTAATATATAATATAGTTTAATAATGTTTAATTGTTTGTTATCCAGTGCGATTTTGACGATTTATTTAAATATTTTAAAAGACTTTGGAGCAATTTGTAACAAAAAATAAAAATAAATGCAAGAGAGTAACAGTGAATACACACCATCACATTTCGGTTTTTAGTGCCATCTGGTGGTAAAGCCTTGAAAATGCACCTCTTAAATGAACTGGACTGGCACTATAGTTTTACTATAATGATTCTAAATGCAAATCTCAAACTGGGGGATGGGCCAGTATATATATATATATATATATATATATATATATATATATATATATATATATATTTAGATTGTAACATAAAATATGATCTGTTCTCTAACAGAAACCTCCGGTCGACATCTACGAACTTATCCACAACACTCTGAAAGCACTTATTGAAGATGGTGATCTAATGTTTCAGCAGCACCAACGTCACGGACATGACCTCTGTCCCGCCGCATGGGAGTACATCTTCAGCTTAGACCTCCTGTGCACGCATGTGGGATGGAAATGGACGCATGATAACGTCATCGGGTAACTCTGAGATCATTTCATGAATAATTACAGCTCCCCTGACCGTATAGACGTCTCTGTAGTTTCTCTACATAAACAGAAACATTTCTGTTTCTCTAAATACTCGTTCTACTGAGGTTTTTACAAGATTCTGTCTGATCCACTCACTTAACACACCTGCACCAACATGTCGGTGTCACTGCGCTGCGAGAAATCGTCCACCGTCCTAATAATTCCTGCTGATTTTCCAAAGAACAGAATAATGACAACAGATGATTATGGAACTACAAAGTCCATCTATAAGATGAGTAAGTGTAGATACAAGAAGTGTGGCCGATTAGTATAGATGAGTTTTCAAATACATGTATTTGTTTTTGTGCCGCGTTCTCGTCCTGCAGTGAGGTCATTTTGCTGTAAACACTTTGTGTCAGTAACTGAGTGCATCGCAGCTCAGGTTATAAAAGTCCGACCGTTTGATTTGCAGTGCTTATTAAAACACAGCCTCTCATCGTGTCTCTGGTTTCCCGTTCAACAGGAAACAGCTGTGGCCGGTTATGAACAGCTGGGTGATCCAACCTCGAGGTCAGCAGACACCGGTGGCAGATTCCTGCGTGGCGGCCGTGCTAAGGCTAATCGGTACGTCACGAGGAATACAGTCGTATTCAGAATTGAATTCATTTCTGCGATTTGTTCGTTTAAATAAAAAAGTCAGCTCAGATAATGATCAGGTTGATTATTCTACAGTGTAATTGGTTCCTCCTTAACCCCTGACTGTGTTGTTCTCTCATTTGTAAGTCATTTTGGATAAAAGCATCTGCTAAATGACAATGTAAATGTCCCCCCCCTCTCTCTCTCAGGACGACTCGGTCAGCTGGGTATTAAAGAAAAGTTCTGCACGTCCGTTCAAAATGTAGCAAAGGCCATAAACTTGTTCGGCAAACATGGAATCACCGAAGGTATTTAGAACTGAATTAATGCATGTGGTTTAATATTTTGTGAAATACTTTAATAGCAGTACCTGATGTGACCTTTGACCTACCTGTAAATTCAATCCTGCACGTCTCGCAAGAATAGGATTCTATGGAACAGCTTGCAAAATACCGAAAAGAGTTTTCTGACTTGAATGCTACAACAAAAGCACATTTGTGCTGTGTTTGGAATCCGGTGCATCCGTTGTAATCTCACTCAACACTCAGGATTATAATCTCATTTAGCATAACTGTACCGGGTGATATCCTGTGTTACCACGGTCTGACAAAATCAGCTCAGACCAGTGCAAACTGTTCCGTCTCCTACATCTTTATATATATATATATATATATATATATATATATATATATATATATATATATATATATATATATTTACTCGTCACTAAGCCTTAACAAAAGTACCAAAGCTCAAACTGAAACCATCTGGTGCCAACAATCATGCCATGATCTAAAATGCCACATATATCCCCCCCCCCCTTTTAGATATTGTAATGTTCAGCTGCTTGTTTGTTATGAATGATGATGTGTTGCTACACAGTTGGCATGAATCGATGTGTGTAACTTACCTCTGTACGCTTTGTGCAGGTGTGCCTTGGGAGGTTCAGCTCTCTGCCGTCTACAGCATTTATGATTTGGCGCCTAGCGACCCCAAAGGGGCGCTGGATGCGTTGGCGACGTGGCGAGGAGAAACCACGCAGCCCGTTCCAGCCGCCGTCACCAGCTGCATCACGCAGATCGGGTCCCTGTGCCGACAGATCAGACCATAAATGCAGCATTACCTCATGTTTTATTAGCAGATTTCTTTTTTTTCACATGGAGAAGTGCCTGTATATTTTTGCTCTCATGGTCCAGGTCACTGCTCATCAGTGTTTATGTTCATATGTAAATTATTGTACATGTTGTATGCCTGTATATCATCTGTATGCCTGTTTGCACGCGAGTTTAACATTAAAAACTGGGTTCTCTACATTTATCTGCACTGTTTTCTTTTCAAAATTAAAATAAAAGGATTAAATGTTGATGCACAGCAAAAGTATTGGGACACCTACACATTACACCTTCCAGGTCCACCGAAGTTACCAATGTGGTCAGAAAACCTGGCTCACAATCGCAGTTCTAGTTCATCCCAAAGGTATACGATGGAGGCTTGAGGTCAGTCAACATAGGAACTCCGTGTGTTTGCACCACTGACAGTCTTTTTCTTTTTTTTATAAATGTCTTAATGACAATATTTAAAGGATTTTATAAACCTGTACCTCCTTCCTGGAATAATAATTGTCTTTTAAGGTTAAAGACATTAATACAATTGTCTTAATATTGTTATTATTATTAATATATTTGTCATAATATATTTTGGGGGTTTTATAAGCTGTTAAAAACACGATTAAAAGCATTTCGAACAAAAAGCCAGCTGTTTGTTTGGACTATTATTCGACATTAACACCATTACATTGAATTTGCCAATATAAATTTGGCGCAATATAAAGGCACTTACTTTGTTCCTCGTAACTAATAGCCGGGTTATTATGTTTTTTAATAGTTTTATGTGTTATTTAAATACCTCAGTAAAGCGGCGAGAGGGGGGCATGACGGAGGGGGGGGGGGTACCAGACGGTTTGAAAAATTCCCCGCGCATGCGCACACCGGCTTTTCTCCCCCTTTAAGTTGTTCAGTGGTGATGAAACGGTATTTTAATGAAGGGCGGACAGTGTTTAAACTGGTTGGTGGGGGTGGAGGTGTTTAGTGCAGGAGTACAGATTAAAGTGTTTTTTTTTTTAAAGGGGAGCGAGCTGAGAGTTGCGGGGCTCGACACCACACCCTGCGCGCTATAGGCTGAACCGAGTGGGGAGCTCGGCATTTTAAAAATCCTGTCAAAAGAACACGGGCCTTGTCCTAAACGCGCGATGCACCCTACGCCCTACTTTGTCAACCGAGCCGCGAGGACGTCAATTAAGATCCGCGTGCGAGCGACGAATAAATGCTAATAAACACTTAAGTTTTATTTATTTATAACGGGAATAAGAATTCTCGCTCTCCCGGCGGCCTTAATGCAAACGCCCGATCCCGCCTGCCTAGTGCCCTACGTAGTGGACACGTGGCGATTCCGGAGCGTTCCGTTTTCAAATTCTGACGCATGCGCGCTGGCGGCGTTAAAACCCACCACGCCTGCGCCTCCGGCTCTTTGATCAGGCACACTGCGCCACATTGTGATGCCGGCGGAGACGCGCTGCTCCTCGGTGAAGGTCTCGGTGCGCACCCGTGCAGTTTTCGTCTAATCCCCCCACGGAGCGTGGGCCTCGGCTGAGTCACGTGAGTCAGTCCCCCCCCCCTTGCGGATGCGCCTTGTCGTTCGGTTCTCGCACGGGTCGCTGTTTTGTCGGAGGGGACAGGTGTAGATGGACCCGCGGGTGGACTGGAGTCAGCCCGAGCAGAGAGGACCCGCCAACGCCTTTTGGATGCACATCTGGGAGACCAGCAGCGCCCACCACAGCCGCGTGATGGCGCCCGCCGGGATCCGGAGCGGCTCCCCCGGCTGCATCAGTACCGAGTCCGTCCCCGTCCCCGTCCCGGCGGCGTCCCGCTTCCAGCTGTCTCCGCAGTTCGAGCCGTGCCACCTGGCCGTGCTCACGAACTCGTGCGTGGGCGCGGGGAAGCGCGTGGTCTCCCCCACGAGCGGCTCTCTGTCTCCGCCGTCCTCCGTGGACTCGGACACGGACAGTCCCAAATCGGACACCTGTGACAGCACGCTCGCCCCACACCCCCACCCCAGCAGACTGTATTTTAGCTTCACTGAGCATCTGCACAACATCAGTAACTATCTGCAGCAGCAGCATCAGCAGCATCTCCAAGCACATCACCACAATCATCACCGGCATCAGCCCCAGCACTTCCTCCAGACCCCGGACCTCCAGCACCATCAGCACCACCAACACCATCAGCACCACCCAGCCAGGAAGAAGAACGAGAACAAGGCCGGCACCTATGGCTTCAACCACCTGCATTCTAACTCCAACGGAAACCAGTTGTGCACTGGCACACCCTGGAAGACCAGGAGGTACAGCCCCGGCATCAATGGGTACGTTCGGGTTTGGTTAGGTCAGGGGGTTTAGTTGACGCTCGTTGATCTAACAATACGAGTCCATGGAGACGAGTCAGACTCATTTATTTTATCTTATCCTAATGAGGTCATGATGAGCTTATTGGGTAAAAGCTTGGGTCATACCCCAGGCAGGTCCTCAGGCAGTGTTCGGTGCTCTCTCTCTCGATTAGCAGGCAGTTTGGATGGGGTCCTTGCTGTGTGGAGTTTGCATGTTCTCCCTGTGACTTAAAAACCCTCTGGTAGGTGAAAATGAACGGTTATGAATCTCTGTCTGTCCTGTGATGGTCTCAAATCAGGTTCCTAGTGAGGTCACCAGTCTATGTTGAGCCATGTTGCTGTTGATCGTTAATTCGTAGCTTAATAAATTTTAAACACAAATCAAAACTTTGGAAGTAATCGTGTCTTTCGTGTGTATCCATGTGCTCTCGTCCCCTCCAGGCTTCATGAAGAGATTGTGGACTTTTATGCGTTCATGTCCCCGAAGCCAGAGGAAGACGCTATGAGGAGGGATGTTGTGAATCGCATTGAGAGCGTCATCAAAAACCTCTGGCCTGCAGCTACAGTAAGTCTGTGGAGCGGACACTTTTATCCGAGAATTTGGGACGCGAACCCACAACTTTAAGACAAATGGCCCATCATTCCAAACACTAAGCCACCACACCGTAATTAATAGCCGTTAAAATATATGTATTTATGCCCCATGTTTATATTTGAGGTTCTTGAAACCTTCTAAAGGAGTCCAGCACTGTGGTGCAGTGGTTCATGCCTCCACCTTGCAGCAAATGTCCTCATGTCCTACCACACGTCCTCCTGTACCTGAGTGGATTCTTGTTAGATACTCCTAACATCCTCTCGTTTTGAAGACCTTCTGATGGATATGTTGGAGATACTGGAGAATCTCTGGCTGTATCATTTGTAAGCGTTCCTGTCAGAACAGTATCGCAGTAGACTCAACGTTGTTCTCCTAAAAAAGGAGCTTCTAATTGTGGGACTGTAGCTTGAGTTGCTCAGTGTGCCCTCTAGTGGAGTTATCCTGTTCAGCAATGTAAAGCTTTAACAGGTGCAGGGCTGGTGTGTTAATAAGTCTGAGAACCATGTATTTAGCTCTGCTTATTTCTTTTCTTATGAACATGCCTTCATTATTTTTTTAAATTATTATTTTTTATTTATTATTATTATTTTTTTAAAGGTCCAGATCTTTGGCAGCTTCAGTACAGGATTGTATCTCCCAACCAGGTACGTCCTGCAGCTCTGATTTATGTCCCCCTACATACCACAATGTGTTTTAGAGCGAGTCTACTCTCGAATCTCTAATCTGTGTGCTTTGTCTGCGGCAGCGATATCGATCTGGTCGTCTTCGGAAAGTGGGAGCATCCTCCTCTCCAGCAGCTGGACCAGGCCCTGAGACAGCAGAACCTGGCAGAACCATTCTCTATAAAGATCCTGGATAAGGCCACGGTCAGCCACTGAACGGCGTCCTGTCCAAATACCGATGACCTGTTTTTATTTTTATTTTAAACTTTAATTGTGTGCGCCTCTCGTTTTTTAAAACCTCAGGTTCCCATAATCAAGCTGACGGACCGTGAGACGGAGGTCAAGGTGGACATCAGTTTTAACATGGAGACCGGTGTGAAGGCTGCACGCTTCATTAAGGACCATTTGAAGGTAGAACGTGATCCCGAGGCCACGCGAGTGTCCCGGTGTGTAGTGGTTATCTGTCTGTATGAAGTACGGCTCTTTAAGGAGGTCCACGCGAGCCGGGCATCTCCTCATTTGCATAACAATGGCCTTGTGGGACATTTTTTTTTCCTTTTCTGTATAATTCTTGTGGCCAGCTGTCCACTGCTCTTCCTTCTGTTCCTGAAAGCCACTGTGTTCTGGCTGCTTTTGTGCAGATGGTGACTGTTTGCCCTCTCTCTCTCTTGCTCCCCCCCCTCACCCCCATCCAGAAGTACTCAGTGCTGCCGTATCTGATCTTCGTTTTGAAGCAGTTTCTCCTCCAGCGGGATTTGAATGAAGTATTTACCGGAGGTGTCAGTTCCTACTGCCTTATTTTAATGGCCATCAGCTTCCTGCAGGTAAAACATCAATCAAGCGGACTGGGGGGGGGGGTAACTTTTATTTTTATCTATTTATTTTTATCTATGCCCAGCGATGGATTGGCGCCCTGTCCTTGGTCTATCTGCCCAGCGCCCGAGACGTTCTCCCCTGGATGGGCATGGAGAACCCCACCGCGACCCTAATAGAGGATAAGCGGGAGATAATGAATGAATGAATGAATGAATATTTTTATCTATTTATTTTTTCTCCATTTTTCTGGTTTTGGCTTAAAATGGACATTAGAAGAACAAAATGAACCCTAATGGATTAATATAATGAGTTCTCATTGCGGTGGTGTAGTGGTTAGCATGTTCTCTTCTCAGTGCTGGGGATTCGGGTTCGAATCCCGATCTGGCTGGTGTTTGTATGTTCTCCCTGTGGGTTTCCTCTGTGTTCTCTGGTTTCCGCCTTTCCAAAAACATGGATTAATGTTTAATTGCCACCACTAAATTGCCTCTATATAGTGAGTGAGTCTGTATTCAGCAATAGACTGGCGCCCTCTCCTGGTTGTATCTGCCCAGCACCTGAAACGCGACCCTGAATGCATGACCCCAGTAGAGGATTAAGCCGTGGCTGATAAGGACTGTAATGAATTGCCCGCTTTCTGTTCAGTTGCACCCCAGAATTGACTGCAGGGGCAGTAATATTAACCTGGGCATTCTGCTCATCGAGTTCTTCGAGCTTTACGGACGCCGCTTCGATTACCTGCAGACCGGAATCCGGGTGAAAAACGGCGGGGCGTATCTGGCCAAAGAGGAAATGATGAAGGCGCTGAGCAGTGGACACAGACCGTCCATGCTGTGCATCGAGGACCCGAACCTCCCCGGTATATTTAAGTAAATGAATTTTAATGAAGTGTAATTGTGATGTCGGTGCGCGGTTTTAAGATGCGTGCGTTTCAGGGAACGACGTGGGACGCAGCTCGTACGGCGCGCTGCGGGTGAAGCAGGTGTTCGATTCCGCCTACAGCGTCCTGAGTCATGCCGTATCGCCGCTCGCCCGCTCGTACCCCAACAAGGACATGGACTGGTCAGTAGCGTTACTTCATAACAAAAAGCTTGTTTGTGATTCGTGGATAAATAATAATGGGGAACATGTTTATTGGGTGGCTGTTGCAACAAAAAGCAATTCCCCTGAGCAATATGATCGCCCCCTCCTGGACAGGCACCTGCTTTTATGTGCACTTTCATAGAGACGTGTTCTAAACAAAGAAAAGGGATTCTGGGTGGATGCCACGAATTAGTTTATATATCGTTTAGGTAAACCCCCCCCCCTCTTCTCTTTGGCAGCACCCTCAGCAGGATCATCCGCGTGACGCAGGACGTGATCGATTACAGGGCGTGGATCATTCAGAAATGGGGCAACAGGAACCACGTGAAGATAAACTGCTGCAGTGAGTCCCGCTTTACTGAAGTCACGTGACGCTGCTTTTCGATTTCGGCGTGTCCCTGCGTTCCTTCATCCGTGACGTCTTCATACTGTGTTCCAGTCGTCCAGTTCGAGGGAAAGCCCGACGAGCAGCAGAGGGACTCGGTGTCTCCGCAAAGTTCCGACTCGGGTATTTTGCTGTCCAGCTCCCAGCAGCACTCCTCTTCCTCGTCCTTGTCCTCCTCGTCTTCAGAATGCGACGCTGTACGTTACCTCTCGACACGCTTCACATTCGTTGCGCTCGGACGTGATGGTGTTCAATGGTCACGATGTCCTACAGCACACAGTTCTGGTCCTCGGATCTGAATGGCTCTTGCAGTGATGATTAAAATTCAGAAGCTATTGGATTGAATCCAAATTCTCAGTGAGCCAGTATTTACTGTTTACACATCAGATGCACTCGTCCACGTTGTTCCACACATTCTCTGATGTCAGCAGTCACATGACCACTGAAAGTTCCTTCATTCAGTAAACAACTTTAACAATCCAGTGGTTTGTCCAGAGAACCTGTCCCTGCTGTGTATTGGACACACTAGCCAGTCTCTGCGCTCGTCTTCTGTTTGTGATGTAGAATGTGATTTGGGATGCAACTCGGGTTATAGCTTCACAGGTTTGATTGATTTTAAAATAATTGTGGGTTTGCTTAATGTTCTATCGTTTATTCTGTGTCTTTTTAAGGACTCTGACTCTGTCTCTAGTGGAAACAAGGCCCCACATCAAGAGTACCCAACATGCCCTGCAGCAGGAACCCAGCAAAAGTCACAAAACGGGCCGCCTGAACACCAGCCTTGTAACGGACAGGTACCAAGACAAAGAATATTAATTTATTCATTATCTTTCACTTAATCCTCAAGAACTAGGGTAGATGAGGGGCGGGGGTGTTCCCCTGCTCATCCCCATCCAGAGGAGAACATTCGGGCACACAGGACAGGGTGCCAATCTATCACACGGCACACACTCACAATCACACTATGGGGCAACATGTGGAAAACATGCCAACTCCACCGAGATAGGGATTCGCACCTGGATCCCCAGCTCTGAGAGCCGGAGGCGCTGATATTTCTATATCTGAACCGCAGTGGAGTACCCGTGTTCTCCGTCTTCATTCAGGTTCAAAAGCCTGTCCCCATCAGCATGGTGTTGCCCCCACCGATCCCAGGCAGGCAGCTTTGTGTGGACAGCTGCGCTCCCCTGAACGGCTACCGGCTGCCCTCTCAGATCTACCTCAGCCCGCCCCCCGGCCCCCAACACCACGCCAAGGTACCGTCTGCATTTGCTGGTTCGAGACCACAAGACGTTCTTATGGAATGTTTATAATTCAGGAATTTGTTTGCGCTTTGTCTCCTTTAGTTTCATACCGGTCAGCGGTTTGGGCCGAAGGCGCCCGGCGCGTTCGAACCGGGCTCGGTGCTCTCACCCCGTGCCAATCCGCCGCAGCACAACCGAAACAACTGGCGCCGCCGGAGGAGGGAAACGGCTCCCCCTAACCTTGGGAGATAGAAGCGGCGTCGGTGACGGGTAGCACTTCCTCGCGGTGGCCACCAGCACTCAAGCACACGCAGACTGAAGCTCAGTGTCGTCTGTGACTGCCTTTTTTTATGTCCTTTTTCTTTATAATTTGTCCTTTTTTTATTATTATTTTTTATGTCTTAATGTCCTCTGGATTTTGCCAAACACTAAACTTCTTTTTGAGACAGCCAGGCTGTTCTTGGAATTTAGTGCAAATCATGTGCAATATGAGTTTTTATTTGATCATTTTATAGATTTCATTTTTTATTTTATTTATATTTTACCACTTGTTCTTCCCCTCCACATCTTTTTTTTTTTTTTTTTTCCCCCCCCCCCCCCCCCCCCCCCCCCCCCCCCCCCCCCCCCCCCCCCCCCCCCCCCCCCCCCCCCCCCCCCCCCCCCCCCCCCCCCCCCCCCCCCCCCCCCCCGTGACTCTGGTTTTATTAACGATTCCATTCGTTCTGAATTCGCATGGGCTCCAAGCTGAGTGAATTGGGATCACGATGTGGAGCATGTGATCATGTGACTGCAGACCAGGTTAAATCGTTTACCCGTAGCCTTCATCTTCATCATCGGACGCCCGATTGCCGTGATGAGCGTACGCGCCGATGCGATGTAAACCCTTTGTTTTTCGACGTCAGGTTTTTAACGAACTGCTCGAGCTCATGGCTGACGCCGGGCCGAGGTGTTCCTCATTAAACAGGTGGATCCAAACGAGAGGCCCACATTCAAACCTTTTCAAGTTAAATTTGATTTTATAATAAATTGTGCTTCATTCTTTACAGAACTCCTTTATTGTCTTGACCCGTCTCTGTTTTTTGACAGTGGGGTAGAATTCCACACTCTGATGCCACTGACATTCCACGTGGTTCCATCTTCACTCGTACATTAAAATTCGATGTACTTCGTGCCAAACACAACCCAAGTGCTCCTTACGTCCGCTGCACCCCTGTGGCACCGAGCCGTCTGTTGTTTTTCGTCAGACCATTTTTAAGCAACTTTTTGTTTAAATCTGTCTTTCTGTTCTGCCAGCCGTGCGTTTCAGGTTCGAAGGCTCTCTTCAGTTGGCTTTAAAGACTTGGATGTTAAAAACTCAACACATTTTGCTAATTGACACTTATTTATTTTCATTTTTTTATACGTTGTTTTTATGTAAATAAATCAAGAGCGCTTTATTTTTATCTAATTGTATTTTACAAGGTTGGTTTGTCCTCAGGGTTTGTTCCACCAGCGTCAAATGTTTTTAAGTTGTTAATCGTTTTGTACTAGATGGCGTTGATTTTGCCTGCAGTTCAGTCTTGGGACGGTGGTTTATTTTGCCCGAGCATCTGAAAGCAGGTTAAGTTTTAACTCCTCTGGTGCCAAATGGAACAGAATTACGAAGCCAGCTCCGCGCCTCGCTGTTTTCTCAGTGTCGCTTTGTAGAACGTGACCTCCTAACGATCACGGTTGCGATCTGAGCGCTTGAATACCGGACAGGAACCCTAACAGCTCTGTTGGTTTATGTGACGCGCACCGTTTTAACTTTTATTTTGAGAAAACGGCGTCTTGACGCGCAGGACTCATTAAAACGCACGAATGTTCTGTGATCACATGAATGTACACTCCAGTGTGGTGTTTTTGGTCCCTGTATATATATTTTTTATGTGAAGGTTTTCTACAAATTATTTTTTTTAAATAAATGTTTTTAAAAAAAAAACAAAAAAAAAACCCAACCTGTTCAGCTTTTTCATTCCAGAGTGCATTGACCTGCAGTCCCCACTGTGAAGATGGACTTTGTAGTTCTCCAATTGCAGACTGTAGTCCATCTGTTTGTGTTCTACAGTACATACTGTGTTCTCTGTTCTAATGCTCAGAACCCTAATAGTACCACCAAAGAGCAGAGGTTATTGGGTGGGTGCATTAGTCCTATCACAGCAGTGTCACTGAGGTGGAGAAATAAAAATCCACATCAGTGTCACTGCAGAACTGACAATAAATCCACCACCCAAATAATACCTGTTCTGTGATGCTCCTGAGAACCAACAGGGGACGAACAACAACAAAGAACACAAATGGACTACAGTCTGTATTTGTAAAACTACAAAATTCATCTATATGGTAAGTGGAGGATGGAGCAAGAAGTGGGCGTGTCCAAACGTTAAACTGCTACTGTCTGTGCTTGTTGTGTTTGAGATTAATGTCCCGTTTTATTACAAAATAAATAGTTGATTTAAATAGTAGTTTCTAATTTTTGTGGAGGAGTGCATGCTCCCTGTAACTAATGGGTTTTAAGTTCGTAGCTTTGTGTAAACGAGCTGTCCTTCAATATTTAAACCTTTTTTTATTATTATTAATTGAAATACTTTTTATTTCCACTTGGGGGCGCTCTGAGTCCTACTGAATAGACAATTCTGTGTGTCTCGGAAGTGGGATTGGACTTTAACGTTATTTATTAAATAAACACATTATTATTATTGTAACTGTTATACTTATTATTTACACATCATTTACTTTAGAGAATTAAATAGAAAATGGAGAATTATTAAATGAGGTAATGCAAATACTTAAACATTAAAAAAAACAACACCGACTGTATTGGGTAAGACTAATGAGAAATTCTGGACAGCATGGTGGTGGGTGGTTAGCATGTTCACCTCTCAGTGCTGGGGATCCAGGTTCGAACGCAGATCTGGGTGGAGTTTGCATGTTCTCCCCGTGTCTGCGTGGGTTTCCTACGGGTTCTCCGGTTTCCTCCCACACTTTAAAAAAATGGATTCAAGGTCAATTGAATGCTCTAATCCAGGGTGAACATTTCGGGTGCTGGGCAGATGCACCCAGGACACACTATACAGGTTAAATTTATATGAGGGCAACTCAGAGCAGCAAATTTCACCTTGAAACCATGTTTTTAGACTGTGGGAATAGAAGCCCACGCAGACACGAGGAGAACATGCTAACCACTACACCACCGTGTATCATGATAAAAGCATGACGTGTTCGTGACTAAATGTTTGTTAACGTAATGCTTGCGGTCATCTTTCTTTCGTTATCTTTATTTGTCTTTTTTTGCACATACCTCACATGAGTCGGTGCAAAGTGCAGCTGGATGAAGGGCAGACGATTGCCCCATCCCGGGCCTTCGCGCTGGCTTGCACAATGGATGAGTGAGGGCAGGAAGCGGTCTAAACCCCGACAGCAACGCATCCATCCGGTGTGGCCACGTCTGAGAACGCCTGTCTGATACAGAGTTAGAGAGGACGAATAAGCTTGAATAAAAAACGCTGGAAGACGTTCTGCTCGGAACACAAATTCTAGGACTTGTTCAGAACAGCAGAGTCACATTGAGCTGCCGATACGATTCCATATTCATTTATTATGGGATGTTTTTCCTGGGTTTTGATTTTTCGGGGGATGTTATTTTTGAACGCGTTGTTCCCTGAATAATTGAAAGCCTTTGGGGCTCGGAGGCAGTGGATTTGGTATTTAACATCGATACGGAACTCTGTGATTTTTATTCACATTTATTCACATTCATCTATCTGCCTCACAAAACCAAACGACTTATTATTATTATTATTATTACTATTATTACTATTATTCATTCATTCATTATCTTCCGCTTTGTCCTCTGTTCGGGTCGCGGGGGGGTTCCCCATGCCCATCCAGGGGAGAACGTTTCAGGCGCTGGGCAGATACACCCAGGACAGGGCACCAATCCATCACTGGACACACACTTACTCACATACACACCCTCTATATGGGGCAATTTGTAGAACTCAATTGACTTGATCCATGTTTTTGGACTGTGGAAGAAAACCGGAGAACCCGGAGGAAACCCACGCAAATGTGGGGAGAACATGGAAACTCCACCCAGATGGGGATTCGAACCGGGAATCCCTAGCACTGAGAGGCGAACATGCCAACCACTAAGCCACTGTGCCTCCTATTATTATTATTATTGTTATTATTATTATTATTATTATTATTGTTATTATATTATTATTTTTATAAGGGTCCACTATAAAAATATGTAGTGTAGTTTTTAGTGTTCTCCTCTCAGCACTGGGGATCCAGGTTCGAATCCTGATCTGGGAGGGATTTGCATGTTCTCTTCCATGTTCATAGGGCAGATACACCCAGGACAGGGCGCCAATCTATCGATGTGAGTTACAGTAGCTCCACTTTATTAAGCCACGTGGACAGGTTTCCTATTTAAAGTGTGTTCCTGCACGTTCAGCTCATCACAGGGTTGAAGGTGCACCGTCGACAAGGGTCGACCACGGAGGCGTCACTTGTTTGTGTCGTAGCACAGCCTCGCTCGCTGTCGTAACTCCCTGTGGAACCCAGTTTGTTTGTGGTGACTGTGTGGCAAAAGACTCGAGATAAAGGTCTGACTCCGGCGACCCGAGCGCTCCGGTCACTCGTGTGAGGACATTAAACGAGCGCTGACACAGTGCATACATCAGCGAGTGACTGGAGTGAGAAACCAAAATGAGAGCAACGTTTTGAGATAAGAAAGTGTCTTATCCCTGCAGGTTTTTGAAGAGAGCGATGGTGCTGGCAGGTAATTTGAACGGCGGCGATAATTAATTTTGCGCTGCATGGATTTATCGGGCCTCCTGATGACATATGGCAAGGAACGTTTGTGGGAAGAGGCAGGAATTTAAATAGCTTAATTTGCCTGCATTTAGAAGTGAAAGCAGCTATTTAAGGAAAAAAAATAACACACTTCACAGCACATTCACACGGTTTACACTCTGAAAACGCTTCAATGCCACAAAACTACTCTATAAACACACAATGTGATAAATCCAACACATACATATCCGCCATCGGTTTGTATTCATTTTAATAAAAATGAGTGTGATTGGAACCCTCTGCACCACCGACGTACAACTTTATTTTTATTCCTTTTAATCAGCTCCACTAATCACACAGTTAGTAGTTCTACAGTTCCATTCTGTAGTCCAGATATACTATAAAATGGATAACTATAAAATGGATAGTTCCAGTGCTTAAATCTGATTGGCTGAGCCGTTTGTCCAGCTGTGACATCATTAACAATAACACACTCCTCTGAGCGCTTCACATTCGTATCAATGCATGATGTACAATACGTTATTTCCCGATGTGTTTAATGAACTGCGGTCTGCAATTCGGCCACAAGATGGCAGTATTTGTCCATAAATGAAAGACCAGATAGTAAATGCATTTATGAATCAAACCTTTGTTTTTTTTATTGTACTGTGTTTTTAAGTGTTTTACTTTAATATATATATTCCCCCCCCCCTAAATTCTCTGTTAGTCTTCTCTGGTCATTAGGGTGGTGGATGATTCTCAGTACTGCAGTGACACTGACATGGTGGTGTGTATAGGAAAGCAGTAAGACACTTGAGGTTGTGTATTGTTGTGAATAAATCACTTTAACAATGCCACGCCCTCACATACCATACTGCTTTATAATACACCTGCACCACCATGTCAGTGTCACTGCAGTACTGAGAATCCTCCACCACCCTGATAACGCCTGCGGCTCTATCCATGGTTCTGATCATCAGAGAACAGAGTAAAGAGGACTAACAGAGTCTGTAGAGAAGCAGATGGACTACAGAACAAAACTGTAGAACTACAAACTCCATCTGTGTGTTTTGTAGTGGGCCGCTCTCACTCTTTAACACGTGTTTATACGTACGGTGTTCACATCAGCCAACCCAGATATGTCACTCTATTGACCCCCTCCCCCCCCTTTTTTTTTACCTGTGCAGGCTCTTTTTGTTTTATTAACACTTAGGATTCGTCGTTGTCGGTTTCAGTCTCAGTGGACTTCGCGGGTCTGTGCGTCAGTGCTGACAGTAAAATATTCTGCAGGTTCCTGACACCAGCACATTTTTTTTGTTTTGTTTTGTTATATGGCGACACACAGTCCTCATGTTCTGCAGTTCCCCGGTGCTGCGGCGGCGGTCTACATCAGCACGTCTCCAGTTAGAATGTGACTTCCAGAGTTCTGTGGGTGAAGCAGCTGCAGTTCTGCTAACAATGGAGTTACAGCCTCACTCATTAGAATGCTTTTGTTCTCGCTTTTTTACGCTGCCATGCTGCTGATCTGCTGCATTTGCACTCTCTCTCTCTTTCTCTCTCTCTCTTCTCCTCACACTGGCTTTCTTCTTATCTTATCATCATCGCCATGCTGGACCCAAAGCCCCGCCTTTTTTATTTTTATCTATTAAACACAATTTTAAAAAAAAACTGATTCCTGGATTTAGGATTCAGGTTCAAATCCCGATCTGGGTGGGGTTTGCATGTTTTCCCCGTGTCCGCATGGGCTTTCTCAGGGTTCTCCAGTCGTCCCCCCCCCACAGTCCAAAAACATAAATTCAAGGTGAATTGTCTGCTGTATTGTGCCCGCTTTGTAAGTCGCTGTGGATAAAAGCGCCTGCTCAATGACCAAATGCAACGAACTGCGTTCTGTAATTTGGCCTCTAGATGGCAGTATTTGACTGTTAGAGAAATCAGCATCCACTTTACAAACCGGACTAGATTACGTTGTGGAAGAACAGATTATTAATGATTTTGTTTTTTAATAAGTTAATAATGAAAAAAAACGTGTTTTTTTTATTATAGTGTGTTTGTAAGTGTTTTGTAAAAGTAATCAGACCCCCGAGGTTGTGTATTATTGCAAATAAATCACAGAATGAGTGATGCCACGCCCCCTCGTACCTTATTTTTTAGTATTTCTCTATATTGATTTTATTATATTGCTTTAATAAAACACTTTAATAAATCTCTTTATATCGGCACAGTGTGTCTGTTTTAGTGTCCCGCAGTCCCAGGAGGTAAAAGGACAATCTATTCCATGCTGTTGCACTCAGACATCACTCATACCCATCTATGCGAGCGTTAATACCCCCCCCCAACCCCCCCGACTATCTCACTGTCTGCATCTTTGCTGTATTTCTACGTCAAACAGATAAGAAGTCTGCGTCCTCGTTTTCCCTCTGCTGAACCCGACGAGGAAAAGAGACGCTCAATATTTTGTACCAATACGGCACATTCTCTCTCTCTCTCTCTCTCTCTTTTTCTCTCTCTCGGTTACTGTGCAGTCTGAGGAAACCAATCTTTATTCTCTGTCTGCAACTTTATTTACCGTGGCAACAGCAGCAGACTGATGCTGTCATATACGTCAGTGACGCAGCGTGGCTTCATGAGAACATCCACACACTTATGTTTTTGCCCACTGATGCTTAAAAACCACAGCGCCGTGGAAATGAGAGCAAGAGAGAGAGAGAGAGTGAGAGAGAGAGAGAGAGATACAGACACACTTGTTAAATATGGGACAAATGTGCACATTAGGGCCGTCGGGTTCTCCGGTTTCTTCACACAGTCCAAAAACATGGATTCAAGGTGAATTAAATGCCCCTAAATAGCCCCAAACATAGTGTGCGTCCTGTCCTGGATGTATCTGCCCAGTGCCCAAAATGTTCTCCGCTGAATGGGCATGAAGGGGCACCAACCTGGATCCCCTGCGCTGAAAGGTCTCAATTGCCCCGTCTTAATTGCCCCATACAGTGACTGAGGCCAAGATGGATCTGTGGCGAGAGTAAAAAACGACCTGAACTTGAACGCCCCCATGCCAGACCCCAATCTTAATTGCCCCTAATTAATTGCCCCATACAGTGACTGAGCTCAAGGTGGATCTGTGGCGAGAGTCAAAACGACCTGAACTTGAACGCCCCCATGCCAGACCACAATCTTAATTGCCCCGACTTAATTGCCCCATACAGTGACTGAGCCCAAGGTGGATCTGTGGCGAGAGTCAAAACGACCTGAACTTGAACGCCCCCATGCCAGATCCCAATCTTAATTGCCCCAACTTAATTGCCCCATACAGTGACTGAGCCCAAGGTGGATCTGTGGCGAGAGTCAAAACGACCTGAACTTGAACGCCCCCATGCCAGACCCCAATCAATACTGATACCTCACTGTTACTATGGTTACAGGTCAGGGATGGTTCTTACAGCTGCCGTTTGTATTGGGATTATTAAAGTCCTCACAAAAAACTCACTGAGAATGTTTTATGACTCCAAACTTGCTCCAAAGTCCTCCCCCCACCTCCACCCCCCTTCGTCTCTCGTTCCTGATCATCAACCCAGATCGGTCAGTGCATGTTGGATAATTATAACTGAGCTCCTTAATCAGCCGCCGAAGCCCTGTGGGTAATGTGGGACTCGGTTAGGAAAATGAAAAGGGACTCAGCAGCTGCGTTCCGCAGCGCCTGGCAACACGACACATTGTCTTTCCAGAGTATTATCTAAAATTGTCTGCAGTAATGTCTGTTTGGGCTAGAGGGGGGGGGGGGGAGTCTATATTTAGACTTTTGAACGTCATCGATGGGACATGCTGTAGTTTTTCAAGTAATTAAATAACAGTTTGGGTAAGAACCTGAATGTTTTTATTAAAACTCAAAAGTTTTCTTCACTCACTCAGACACAAACCACACTATACAGGGGCAATATTTGCACATTAGAGAAACCGGAATCCTGTTACTCGGCCATTAGCCTTCACATCGAAGATCAGATTATTATGGGGTTCCCCATGCCCATCCAGGGGAGAACGTCTCGGGCGCTGGTCAGATACACCCAGGACAGGGCGCCAATCCATCGCTGGACACACACTCACTCACAGACACACTCTATATGGGCCAATTTTGAGAATTAAATTGAATTGATCCATGTTTTTGGACTGTGGGAGGAAACCAGAGAACCCGGAGGAAACCCACGCAGACACGGGGAGAACATGGAAACTCCACCCAGATGGGGATTCGAACCGGGAATCCCTAGCGCTGAGAGGAGAACATGCTAAACCACTAAGCCACCGTGCCTCCTAATTAACAGATTATTAACAATAAATCACAGTAAAGAGGTGGAACTGTACTCCACTACACATCAGGACTAATAACACCGCTTTATGGGATTTATTCAGAATAATGCCACGCCCTCTCGTACCTCACTGCTTTAGTAAAGTACAGATGTTGGCATGGTGTACCCATTCTTTTAGGCAATGGAACCTCGCTCCCTGCGGCATGTGATGTACCAGCTTATAAAGGCTGCACACGTCCGATGCGATGCCGTCGGCTCAGCTGATGAGTTAAAACCACTACTCGGTGTTAATGATACTCTCTGAGTGATGAGGGTGCTCAGCAGAGGGAACCTGACAGCATCTGAATTAAAGCCTCTGCCTTTGGAATAATAATCTTATTTAAACGACTGAACCACACCGCGGGTACGAGCATGATCAATATTACTGCTTACAACGGGGCGTGTATCTGAGGCTTCACTGAGGGCTTAATTAAAGGAGGAAACGAGTACGGTCCCGAGTAAGATCTTAACGACGGGATGAGGATAAAGCGAGGGCAGTGGTCCGCTCCCCGATGGCTTTGACCTGCCCTCCGAGTGGATGATTAACTTAACTGAAGCGTGCCAAACCCTGACAGCCACTTCCTTCCCATCCGCAGCATTTATTTACTCGGGAAGCTGATGTGCATTAAAGCCAGCCGCGTCCTGAATACCAAACTGGATCAACTCAGGTAGTTCCTCGACGCAGTACCTGGGGCAACTTCATTAAACGACTCCATCTGGCGTGGCTACGGCGCGGATGGGGTTTGGATGGGATTTGCAGATTTGTTGGCACCCCCGGTAACAGTAATGCGACTCCTGTGTGTTTTTTTGGGAGCCTCTGCTCCGCAGCTTATCAGTCACTATGTAGGTCAGTGGAGTGGAGTAACCATGCCAACAGCTTAGTTCTGTGATTATATGTATGTAAAACTATGTCTCAGTGAGGGTTCTGTAGAGACAGGTCCGGTTTCGGGGGGTTTCGCTCCGTCGCTGATGGAGTTCAGGGGGCCGTTTATTCTGAAACGGATGAATAAAGTGCCCTGGATTTTTTTTTTAATATCGGCGCAAACGTCATCTGTCCACCGAGCGAAGAGTAATCCTGTTCCTCAGTAAATCAGATTTAACAGACTCTCCAAAGAATTATCACATCCACAATTGGCACAATTCCAACAACTAATGCAACTTAAAAAAATAATAAAAACGAAAACCCCTCGTCATTTAATAATAAAACATGGATTTTAAAATGGTTCACATCCGTTCACCCGAATATGGATCCATTCCATCTTCCTTTACTTATTCCAACCTTCCCTCCATCATCCCTTTCTTCTGTCCATTCAGCCAGCCATTAGTCCCTGCTTTTGTTCATCCATCCAGCCAGCAATCTAATTCATTCATTCATTATCTTCCGCTTTATCCTCCTTTTCCCCCCCGCTTTAGGGTCGCGGGGGGGTTCCCCATGCCCATCCAGGGGAGAACGTTTCAGGCGCTGGGCAGATACACCCAGGACTGGGCGCCAACCTATCGCTGGGCACACACTCACACACACACACACTACATGGGGCAATTTGGAGAACTTAATTGAACTCAATTGTGGGAGGAAACCGGAGAACCCGGAGGAAACCCACACGGACACGGGGAGAACATGGAAACTCCACCCAGATGGGGATTCGAACCAGGAATCCCTAGTGCTAAGAGGAGAACATGCTAAACCACTAAGCCACCGTGCCCAGCAATCTAATAATGTTTATAAATCATAATCAATTATGAATCATCCATTCATCTATGACCTTCCACCCACCCATCCATACACTCACCCATCCATCCATCCATCCACTCACCCATCCATCCATCCATCCATACACTCACCTATCCATCCATCCATCCATACACTCACCTATCCATCCATCCATCCATACACTCACCTATCCATCCATCCATCCATACACTCACCCATCCATCCATCCATCCATCTATCCATCCACTAATCTGTTACAGGCTCATTTTATCACTCTGTGTGCGGTGATCACATGATTCTCAGATCTGTTATTCGGACTGTTAATGTTATATAATTTATCATTTTTAGTCCTATTTCTTTTCTTGCTTTCTTAATGAAGCCCTCCGCTAGCTTTTCTTTCTCAGCGTGTCAGATATGCTCTCTCTTTATTCTGCACTCTCTTCTTGCGCACATCTTTTCATGTGTGGTGCCATTTCCATTACTGTACGAACTGAAGGGTAGTGAATAATAAATGGCTTTAGGAAACTGTACGGCCGTTCTGTCGCTCAGATCCTCTTAAAATGTTTTCCTACCTCATTTTTGTGTCTTCGCCGAGCGCGCCGGACTCGTCCTGGTTAATTAAGATGAAAAAGGCCAAGCTGAGACGTTACGCTCAAAGTCAAATTAGTGACATCGCATTCAGATATGTTTGTTTACAGTTCTGAGGTATCGACGGGACGCTGTGGGATGCACTTGAGGTCACGCTTCATCTAACGACTAATTAGTATCGCTCGGGATTGGGCAGGAGCTCTGTTCAATCGTTATTGGAAATGGATGTGCTATAGCATCATGTTCAGCACATAATCGATCAGGTAGGAGAGCGGGGTACAGCGTTACGAGCTTCGGCGTCACAAACAAATTACAATCCCGTTTCCACGGTCATGGACAAATACAGATCGATGACATCACGAGACCAGATGATGAGACCATGACGACTCCACATCAATCACTTTAATCCGGTCCACTGCTACAGTGGCATGTAGCGCGCCACCAAACCTTTATTAAATATAGACCAGACGTGTTTCAGAACATGTGGACAGGGTTAGGGTACCAGATGCCGTGTGTCTGCCGCACACAGGCCAGGTGTCTTATGGGACATGTGAGACGAAATAATGTGCTCATATGAGGGCCGCGGTGACAGCAGTCCTGCACCCCAGACAGAAATGGCTCTCATCCTTTAGGTATCTAGGATCTCAGCTCATCATCATCCACATAATCCTCCACTAGGGCCATGAGGTTGGATGGGAGAACGTTTCAGGTGCTGGGCAGATACACCCAGGACAGGGCGCTATCACTGGGCACACACTCACTCACACACATAGACACACACATTATATAGGGGCAATTTAGAGCATTTCATTTAACCTGGATCCATGGTTTTGGACTGTGGGAAGAAACCAGAAAACCTGAGGAGAACATGCAAACTCCACCCAGATTCGGATTCGAACCTGAATCCCCAGTGCTGAGAGGAGGACGTGCTGACCACTACTTACTCACACACACACACTATATGGGGCAATTAAAAGCAGGCAATTCATCAGGATCAGAATTCAAACCTGGATTGCCAGCACTGAGAGGAGAACATGCTAAACTCCACGCCACTGTGCCACCGGTGTCCAGGATGTAATTTAAAAGTAATTCATGATAACCTTTAATAATTTTAAATGCACACCATATGTACAAATATATAGGTGGTGCAGCTCTTAATTACTGCAGCTGTAATTAAATAAAGGCCTAAATGATTTTAAGGTTAAGATTTCAGACGTAGGGGGGGGGGTGTTATCGGAGTTCGCTTTTTAATCTTTTCAAAATGAGAAAAAATTAAAAATAAGATGCGTTCAACGTTCTTTCCATAAATTGCTTTAAGAGGGAAAACCGATAAGGCTGTGATGGTTTTGTAATAGTATTTTTATAATAATAACTGCTGCATTTAAAGGAAACCTGACATTAAGACTGACCTTTCGTATTTACTTTGTTAGCTCAATGTGCACCAATCGGCTCTACAAAGCACTTTAGAGAACAAAACGCATGACCTGCGATCTTTTCCTATAGTGCACTGACATTTCCCCAGCCTTAAATGCCCTCCCAATTTTCATTTAACGAGATGCGAAGCTGCCTCCGGGAGCTCCGCCGACAACCCTCGATCCGGCCCGAGCCAAGAAAGCCGATCTGAGACGTGTTTACGCCGATCGATGGCAGACGAACCTTCGACGGAGGAGAAACAAATCCGCACTAATTCACTTTTCACACTGATTTAGCGACGAGGCCGAAAACGCAGACTGCACTCTCTGAGCATCTCGCTCTCTGACTGAACGCCAAACGCCTCGGGACGCCTCGGGACGCCTCGGAAGAACCAGCTGCTGGAGGTGGGCCAGGGAGTGAACGGCAAGGCGGCGCCACCCAAACCGGGTCCTGGATTGGACAGTTAGATCAGACTTGTATGGGCTATCCTAGTGCTGACTGAGTTAAAAGTGGAGAAACGGCACCGGTCCATCACAGGGTTTAGGGTTTAGGGTTAGTTTCCATACTTATCCCTGATCTACATGTCTTTGGACTGAAGAAGACAATGATACCTGACACTGGGGAGAACATACAAACTTTAGATGGAACATACTTCCATTTGAACTGAGGGTTTTCTGTCTTTTGTGGAACTTTGGACCCTGCCCCGGTCTCCATGTTCGAGCTGAGTTTTCGTACCCGTGTTTAAGTGGACGATGCATCCTTCACTACGTCGTCACCTCGGTTAGAGTTTATTTCTCTCTCTAAACCAGCAGAGAACCTCGCATGTCACTCCTAATGTCCTCAACCGCCTCCAACACTCTGTTCACTTTGCCTCGGAATTCCATTCACACTCAGTAAATTGCTTTTGGGACGTCACCCGCACCAGGTTCCTCTAACAGATTCCTCAGTTAATGGCTTGGTGTCGTAAACTTTGTTGTTTTTGCTTCTGTTTTTTTTTCTGCCAAAGGTTTAATTTACAGAATTTATGGAAAAATAAACAACAAAAAAAAAGGAAATGACATCGTATAACCACAACCTGCCTGTTAGGAGTGAACGCATCGGTGCACCTTAGGGAGGGTTGGATGTTTTAATAAGAGGAGGACACTCTCTCTCTGCTGTTGCGCCTAAAGAAGATGCCCCGTTTAACTCTGGGGTTTTATTGACAAACCATCTCCAACCACCATTATCTTCAGATTAATCTTATACTAAAGTTGCAGTGGGTGTGTTTGTTGGGGTGGGGGGTTTCCTTATGCCCATCCAGGGGAGAGCATTTCGGGCGCTGGACAGTTACACCCAGGACAGGGCGCCGATCTATTGCTGGGCACACACTCACTCACACAGACACACTCTATATGGGGCAATTTGGAGTGGAGACCCTAGAGGGGAGACAGAGGGACCCACATGCACAGGGGGAGAACATGCAAACTCTACCCTGGTCAGGAGTCGATCCAGGATCCTCAGCGCTGAGAGGAGAACATGCTCACCCCTAAGCCATCATGCCGTCCAGAACACAAACAACGACAGGTTCAGAAGATCGGCTTCGGCCTGGTCGGGACTCTTGGTGACGGGGAACCGAGTTGTGGGTTTGGACGGGAAAGCCCCCGTATGTTTTTTGCCTCGTACCGAACGACGGCTGGCGGCAGACGCCTCGCTCGCCCGACGAAGCTGGAGGAAAGATGCGAGGGGGCAACAGTGACGTGACACGAAGAGACAAAGCGAGGGAGGCAAATCCATGTCTCCAGAGTAATAAAAGGTTCTGTCTCCGTGTCTTTGAAAGCCTCACAATTCTCTTATTCTGAGGCATTAAATTGGCTCTTAGTGGCTGCATTATGCATTAGAGGTGCTACAGTAAGTCCACTCGGTCCCCTCGCTCTCTCTCTCTCTCTCTCTTTTTCATAACCCACTCCCTCTTTTCCTCCCTCGTCCTCCCTCCCTTCCTTCCTTCCTTCCCTCTCTCACCAGTACCTCCCTCTCTCCCCCTCTTCGCTCTCATATACACACTCGCTCAGCCTCCTCGGCTCCTCACTCTCCTCCAAACATGTTGCCTGCGCGATGCTGCGCGCCAGAGTGGAAAGCTTCCTGTCGGAGTCCCAGGCGCGTGCCAACGCTGCCACCCGGGCGTCGGTGCTCGGCCTGAGGGAGCTCGGTCCAGAGGACGACGCAAAGAAGGCAAGGAAGGTGCCCGAAAGGCAGCAGCCGAGCACGGGGGCCACGGGGATGGGCACCATGCGCGGCAGGCGCTACCTGGTGGATACGGCGGGCGGCGAGAAAGGGGGCATCCGGAGGCAGAGGTCGCCCGACTGGCTGTACGAGTCGTACTGCCGGATGAGCCAGCAGCACCCGCTGGTCGTCTTTCTGCTGCTGATCGTCATGGGAGCCTGCCTGGCACTGCTGGCCGTGTTCTTTGGATCGGGGCTGGTGAGTGCCAGGGGTTTCGGGGTGGGTAGGGGTGCGGGGCAGGAGGGCAGGACTGAGTTTCCTGCTCGTCTGGCTGCTGTTTGTCCAACTTCTTTGCTCTGACCGTGAGAGTAACGAAGTCGGAACGAGCGGCGAGGCACAATAGGGAACGTTGATGGCTTTTGACGTGCGGAGATACGGACACTGAGGCGCCCCGGTTCGGGGTCGGAGGGGCCCCCCCCGGGGTCGGTCAAAGCCAGGATGTAGAACAGAAGAGAAGGCTGGTGGAGGATGTTAGGAAGCGGGGACTCTGGCTCAGCCGCTCTTTGTTCCTTTCTTTCTTTGAATCCAGTTTAAGGCGATTCATTATTTAGATGTAGCTGCACCACCAGGCGTGAGTGTGGATGTGGTGATAGGGGGGTGGGGGGGTGTCTGGAGAGGGGTGTCTGGGTGGGTGTGTCCTGTTTAGTGTTTAAAGGGAGGTAAGATGGTTAGAACGGACGTTTGAATCATCCAGACTGGTTTGCATCCCCCACCCCCCATGCACAAAGCAGGGTTCATCTAGTCATGGGGTGGGGTGGGGTGGGGTGGGGTGGAAAGACTGGACTGGTCCACACAGAGCAATGACCGATCTGATATCAGAGTCTGATCTCACGAGATGCTCTTTTGGACAAATGAGTAAAGGCACTTCCAAAAACATGGATTCAAGGTGAAATGGGCTGCTGTAAACTGCCCCTGTCAAAATTGCCCCTATATAGTGTGTATGTGCCCAGCGATGGATTGGCACCCAGTTCTGGGTGTGTCTTTAATAAGGTGATCGATTTAGATCCTCTCCACTCACACACACACACACACACACACACACACACTGAGTGAAGTGAGCACCGGTGGGCAGCCCTGTACACGGCGCCCGGGGAGCAATTGGGGTTGGGTGTCTTGCCGTAGTACTTGGTGGGACGGGGAAATCCTTAACCACAAGCCTACTGAAACATTATTATATGAGCTTGAGGCAGAGCTTAAAAAGATGAAACATTCAGCGGGAAAAATAAATAATAAAATAAAATTTAAAAAGTCTAACATGTCTGAAGTGAAGCGTCTCTTTCCTTTTAACCTTTTAATAGACTGAAAGTAAATGTGTAGAACTGCAAATATCAGTGTTGCCTGCAGAGGGAGCTCCTCGGTGGGTCTTTCATACGCGGTCGAGCCCCAGCAGTGCTTTCCAAATCCCCCGTTTAAGCTTTAATTACCTCAAACACATGGCAGCATCACCATGAGCAGATTACTCTGAGCTTAATCACTATTATAAAATGGGTCGTTGCGTTCCTTAATTCTAATTGGCTGAGCCATTTGTCCAGCTGTGACATCATTGACAATACCACACACCTCTGAGCGCTTCACATTGTGTGATATACAATACATTAAAAACTTTTTTATTTAATACATTGTTCTGTAATTTGACCACAAGATGGCAGTATTTAATTATCAGAGAAAGTGTAATACTGCTACTCTGTTTAAAATCCAGACTAGATTACATCACATCAGATTATTAACAATTCAGTTTTTAATAAACTAATTTATGAATCAAACCTCAAAACCTTTTTTATTATTGCGTGTTTGTAATTGTTTTATTAAAGCAATAAGACAATTAAGGTTGTGTATTATTGTGACTAAATCACAGTAAAGAGGTGGAACCTACTCTACTACGCGTCGGGTCGAACAAAACCTCTTGATTCCGTGATTAATTTACAATAATGCCACGCCCTCTCGTACCTCATTGCTTTATTATGCAGAAATAAGGACAGCACAACGCAGCCAAACTCCAAGACTTCCAAACACATCTCTTAAGAGGTTCACTTTTTTAGTTCAGGAGACATGATGGTGCAAAATGGTTTAACTTTAAAAGAAAACAGGAGGTGTGACGTCCGGCGCCTCCTACTGGAACCAAATGCTTAAAATGGTTATAGTGTGAGAGTGAAGGACACACTCCTTTTCCTGAAATGACTTAACATGGACTTGTTGCTGCGGTGGAGCGGTGGAAGTGATTAACAGTTGGAGACGCGTGGTGGGAGTCCCGAATCGCATAATGGAAAGATCTGGCAACGGCGGGGTGATTCAGTCGTGTTCCCAAATCAGGTGCAGAATCCCCCGGGCTCACAGCCGTCTAAGGGTTGTAATGACCTGGACACCAGCCAGCTCATTTCCAACAGATAAGGGGGGGGGGGAGGTCAGTCCAGCATGCGGTCTGTGTTTGTTTCATAAAGCACTTCCCGTGCACTTCGAGGCGAGTCATAAAACTGCAAAGATAAAGGATGAGTGTATCTGGGAAATCAGCGGGCGTGGTCACGGTCAGTTAAATGAATTGAGTAGAAGCTATTAATCTGCCGACTGACTGTCCAAGACGAGAAGACGTTCTGAATGCACGCTTGTGTTTTCTTGGGGCGTGGACATTTATCATGGGTTGTTTGGTTCCGGTCCGGTGGTGCGGGGAGATTTGGGTTCAGGGTGCTGAGGTCTCATCACACGATGCTCAGGCTGCTTTGTGATGATGGTAAAGTCCGGAGGAACTGGGCTTACAGCTTGATTTGTTTCCACAAACTTTAAAAACTGTTTATGTGATGACCCAGCCCTCCTCTGTAGTCAGGGCTGATGAAGGCTTGTGGTTAAGGAACCAGCCTTGTGACCTGAAGGTCCCCGGGTCGATTCACGGTCCCACCAAACACCAATAGTTTCCCGGGCAGCGTGCACAGGACTGTCCCCCCTCTCCGGGTACATGTGTTCACTTCACTGAAGTGTGTGTGTGTGTGTTTAAATGTGGAGGACAATGCGTTGAAAGCACTGCAGACAAATTAGATCGCTTTACTTTGCTTTCCTTAGGGTTTAAAACCTTAATATAAAATCACTGATACATACACGCCCTGTTACTCAAACTATGTTGTATCTTTAGTGTCCCTTTACATATGTCTTCTGTTTGTTCCTAAAATACTTTCTATAGGAATCTAAAACAAAGACACTGTGGTGGTTGCTGTTGTGGTTATGGTTCTAGAATACAACCCAGAAGTCTATGAACAGTCCAATACCCAGAACCACATGCGTCCACTGTAGGTACAGTCTTAAATGCCGTAAATGTAAATCCTGCGTACGTTTTATGATTTGGAATATGGGACAACATCCGCGACCCTGAAGTAAAGCCACAGAGACACAGTGAGTGTGTCCTCCACATTTAACCCATCCATGCAGTAAAGCACACACACACACACACACACACACACACACACACACACACACACACACACACACACACTGAGTGAACTGAGCACATGTGCAGAAGGCAGCCCTGTGTATGGTGCCTTGCTCAAGGGCACTTCAGCTATAGAACTCGGTGGAACCGGGAATCAAACCGGGGACCTTCAGGTCTGGTTCTTTAACCACAAGCCAATGACTGTGTCGTTTGCTGCAGCACCGTTTCAGTAATTACAGGCTGAAACAGCGCAAGCTAAATAATTAGTGACAAAAGTGTAAGAAACACAACGATAGTACGCTCGTTACAGGACAAGTATATAGTTGCATTACTGCATATTATATTGTGTGATATATATGTATGGGGGCGGCACGGTGGCTTAGTGGTTTAGCATGTTCTCCTCTCAGCACTAGGGATATTCCTGGTTTGAATCCCCATCTGGGTGGAGTTTCCATGTTCTCCCCGTGTCTGCGTGGGTTTCCTCTGGGTTCTCCGGTTTCCTCCCACAGTCCAAAAACATGGTTCAAGTCAATTGAGTTCTCCAAATTGCCCCATATAGAGTGTGTTTGTGTAAGTGAGTCTGTGCCCAGCGATAGATTGGCGCCCTGTCCTGGGTCTATCTGCCCAGCGCCCAAAACGTTCTCCCCTGGATGGGCATGGGAACCCCCCCCCTCCGCGACCCTAATAGAGGATAAAGAGGAAGATAATGAATGAATATATGTATGGTATAAAGTATGTCACTTTATTTGCTCATATATCTGTTTGATAATAAAGAAATGTATGTAGAAAAAAATAAATAAAGCTTTAGGAAGGGGAATTATAAGGTGTACTGTGTTTACACTGTAATTATTTGCAATTATTTAGCACGTATGTAAATACAGCACAATTACACATGTACTTAAACTCATGCCCCCGTGAATAAGCTCATCTTTTTGTAGATACAGTGCAGTTAAACATAAACTTGCCCTGTAATACGTCCTGTTGTTCGTTGTGTTGAAATTTCCCCCCTAATTACAGAATATTGAATCTAGAATATTGGTTCTATCCAGGGAGTTTCCCCGTAATGAGTGGTCTGTTAAAGTGCTACCAAGTGTACACAGAAACACATTTATGACATTTAGCAGAAGCCCGTCCTCCTCCAAGCAGCGCAAAGATAAGAAGTGTACTCAGAGGCCCATCAGCGGAGAACCGGAGTGCGGGGTATTGCTCTATTAATGGACTTCTATTACCATAACCACCTCTCCAGTGACCACCACAGAGACACTTTGATTCTCTACAGAACGTTCTGCAGAACAAAGAGACGAGTTCATGTTCAAAATGCTACAAAAAAAAAAGGTTTTGGATCTTTTTTTGATCTGAATGCAATTAACAAAAACGATTCCGCTCGTTTGAAGTTTTAACGAGGGCATAGTGCTTAGCATGTTCTCCTCCCTGCATCGGAATCCAGGATCGAAATCCAACCTGGGTGGAGTTTCCATGTTCTCCCCGTGTCTATGTGGGTTTCCTCCAGTTTCCTCCCACAGTCCAAAAACCCCTATGCCCCTATGTAGTCTGTGTCTGTGTGAGTGTGTATCCAGCGATGGATTGGCGTCCTGTCCTGGGTGTATCTTAATTGCCCCATGTAGTGTAAGAGAGTGAGTGGGTGAGTGGTTCTCCGGTTCTCTCCCACAGTCCAAAAACATGGATTCAAGGTGAATCGACTGCTCTAAATCACCCTTATATAGTCATTGTGTCTGTGTGAGTGTGTGTGTGCTCAGTGATAGATGGGTGTATCCGCCCAGCGCCCGAAACGCCCCCCCCCCCCCCCCACCAGTGACCCTGATAGAGAGCATTTTCTGCAGGAGTGTTCAGAGTCGGTGTTTTCTGGGAGCCCCTTTTACTCGTTAACGTTCTCAGTTCTCAGAACTTTTGGGCATGATTTTCAGACGTGCCTTTTTCCAGGTTGGAAAAACGTTCCAGCGCACGATCCCAAAAACTTCTCAAAAAACACAAACAAACACGGAATGTTGCTTCTGGCGGCGTTCCAGACCCGAGGTTGGACCACGCCGGGCCAAAACCGCTGCACAGCGTCACACAGCACCTTATTGAAACGGGCCGTATGTATTTAAGCAGGAAGCCACGGCAAACTCAGAGTCACGACAAAATATTGACACAACGGCTGAATCGCAGCCTCTCTAGTCGCTCGTTCGCCTGACCTACATCTGAACGCTGGAGTCACGCGTGGAATGGAGGGCTGAGTGGGGGGGGGGGGGTGGCGTTTCGGGCGCTCGGCAGATACACCCAGGACAGGGCGCCAATCTATCGCTGGGCACACACTTACACACCGTATGGGGGCAATTTAGAGCAGCCAATTCACCTTGAACCCATGTTTTTGGAGTGTGGATCTGGATCCCCAGTTCTGAGAGGAGAACATAATACAGATGCGTATCTGTCTTTATTTTATTTTATTTTTTAAACTGATACGAAGTTAAAAACGGCTGACACGGCATGTATAGTATTTACATTTTTATCATTTTATCATTTATCTTTTGGGGGAGGGTCCCCATCCAGGGTAGAAGGTTTCCTACACCGAGCAGATACACCCAGGACAGGGTGCCAATCTATCGCTGGGAACCCACTTGCACACACAGACACACACAAACACACCCTATATGGGGCAATTTAGAGCATTGAATTTACCATGAAGCCATGTTTTTGGACTGGGGGAGAGAATCCGGAGGAAAGACAGACAGGCAAGGGAAGAACATGCAAACTCCAGCCAGACTGGGACTGTACCTGAGAGGAGAACATGCTAAGCACTAAGTCTCTGTGCCATCCCTAATACATTTATTCAATAATAATCCTTTAAAACTCCGTCTTCATTAAATGAACTCATGTTTCAGTCTGGATTTCTGAATTCAGGCCCCAAATATGAAATATTACAGTGAATTTAGACCTGACAACGAGCTCGGTCCTAATTAAAGTTTCAGGGTTTGGTGCTTCGGCTGTTTTCTTGGTACGTTTTTTTTTTTTCGTGAGCAGGTCACTCTACCTTGAGCCAAGCGCACGAGCCGGGCGTCATCCATTATGCATGGAGCCTCAGCCGTCCTTCTCCAGCGCCGTTAGGAGCTCAGCGACACTTTTTAAAAGAGTTCTCCAGGGGATGCTTTCCGATGGGAGTACAGTGGGGGGGCGCGTGTGAAATGGTGTGTGTGTGTGTGGGGGGGTGGTACTACCACCCTCACCCACACCCCCGCGACCCTAATATGAAAATATTATATTAGAAGGAAAACTTTTCTTTCGCGGCACGGAGGCTTAGTGGTTTAGCATGTTCTCCTCTCAGCACTAGGAATTCCCGGTTCGAATCCCCATCTGGGTGGGGTTTCCATGTTCTCCCCGTGTCCGCGTGGGTTTCCTCGGGGTTCTCCGGTTTCCTCCCACAGTCCAAAAACATGGATCAAGTCAATTGAATTCTCCAAATTGCCCCATATAGAGTGTGTCTGTGTGAGTGAGTTTGTGTCCAGCGATAGGTTGGCGCCCTGTCCTGGGTGTATCTGCCCAGCGCCCGAGACGTTCTCCCCTGGATGGGCATGGGAACCCCCCCCCGCGACCCTAATAGAGGATAAAGCGGGAGATAATGAATGAATGAATGAATGAATGAATGAATGAACTTTTCTTTGGTATCGGTCGTACTGGCGGCGCGGCAGTGCACAGCGGGTGAACTCCCGGGTTCCTCCCACATTCCAAACGCATGCTAATAGGTAAATTGAAGATAAAGAGCTCCCTCTATGTGTCTGATGTAACAGTTCCTGTCAGGAAACAGCCAGTTAAACTGTCTCCACCTTCAGTCTATAAATAAACCAGACCCTTCTGTTCAAGCTGGAACCACCAAACCAGCCAGAGTGATAGAACCCAAACCTCAACTCAGCTCCTCCTCCTGCTTCAGCATCCTTCTGTTGATGTAAGTCTCATATACAAGCCGCTCATCTGTCACCTTTTACAAAATTGCGAGGGTGGGTGGGTGGGTGTGCGTTGGGGGCGAACATATAGGCATCGGGCCAGATCCATAAAAGGTCAGGATTGATGACACTGCAGTTCAGGTGGTCACTCTGACACCTTGAATAATTGTAAAAAGTACAGGCCCTTAAACAAGGCACCCAAACCCAATTGCCCCCAGACACTGTGTACAGGGCTGCCCATCACTACGGGTACGTGTGCTCACTTCACCAGTGTGTGTGTGTGTTTCACTGCACAGATGCGGAGGACGCACTCCTCAGTGTGTCAGCACTGCAGGCAACTCACACACACACTATACATTTAATTCACCTTGAATCCATGTTTTTGGGAGAACACCCACACAGACGTGGAGATGAGAACGGTTTGAGGGTTGGTGCAGCGTGCTTGTGCGGCTGCACACACACACACACACGCTGACTGTAATGCCAAGCAAAGCGGCGTTCGGATCTGGAGCAGTGGAAGTCCTGGCAGTCCGATGAATGCAGCTGGGATCGGCGGACGCCAGAACCCTACCTGCCCGAATTCATCCATCCCCCTGTGAAGCCTCTCGTGACAGAAGCGTGGAACCTTAGGAATGGATGTGTGTTTTTGCAGCTGCTTGATGGACGTGTTTAAAAAATGCTCCGCTCTGTCTCTGGTTGGCAGGACATCGAGGCCCACGCCGCCTTCGTCATCACGGTGCCCACGGCGCTGGCCATCTTTCTCAGCATTTTCGTGCTGGTCTGCATCGAGTCGGTCTTCAAGAAGCTCCTGCGCCTCTTCGCCTTGGTCATCTGGGCGTGCCTGGTCACCATGGGATACCTCTTCATGTTCTTCGGGGGCATCATCAGTCCTTGGGATCAGGTGAGGCAGGATGTTGTTGGTATCGAGGAGCACTTTTGGGAAAGGCTGTATATGAATAGAACCCCAGTGGGTTCCCGAGGTCGGTTGGAGGGGCTAGGAAAATTGGGTTTTAGAAGTTTTTAGGGGGGTTATTGCCCTTGACTCTTTACCCCATGCCCCTGTTGGATGTAATTGTGTTGTCCATGACTAATGGAGGCGCTTGTGATTGTCTTTAGAACCAAATGCCACATGTACTATGTACAAGTACTCCCCACGTTGCCATGAGTGACGTAAATCACCTCTCGCCCGGCGTCCCTTGCTGTTGGGAAGGGTTCGACCTTTCAAGTCTTTTCTTCACAAAGCGACTGACTGATTCATACTTGCCCACAGAGCCGGGGGGGTGGGGGGGGGTGGAGAGCACCGTCATTAATGCTCTGGGTGTCTGAGGCGTCTTCTCTCCCATTAGGAGACTAAAAGCAGTCCGGGCGCCTGAAATACTACAAAGCTCCCCTCCAATTAGGTTTCCAAGCTCGCCGGCCGAGGACACAGACGGCAGAACATCCAAAAGGAACTTCGTTAATAAATGACTTTTAGCATCTTTCCAAATTCATCACAACCTTTTAATTAAGCCGGGTCCTGCTGAATGTTTACGCTGCAAATGGCTTCATCGTTAATCAGCTGACGCCACTTTTTGACATTACTACAGTCCCATGTTTTAAGTCTGAATAAAAGGGGGAATAAATAGTGCACTCTTCCTTCACTCCTGTCCCAGAGGTCAATAAAATGCACCAAGACATGAGACCCGGCACGTCCTGTATTGATTTAATCAGAGATGCTTTATTTATCTCTGAGAGGAAATTTCAATATAATATATATATATATATATATATATATATATATATATATATATATATATAAGGGGGTTGGCACGGGGGTGTAGTGGTTAGTATGTTCAGGTTTGAATCCCGAACTGGGTGGAGTTTGCATGTTCTCCCTGTGTCCAAGTGGGTTTCCTTCAGGTTTTCCTCCCACAGTCCAAAAACAAAGATTTACGCTGAATTGAATGCTCCCAATTGCCCCTATACAGTACGAGTCCAGCTGCCCAGAGCCTGAAATGCTCTCCCCTGGATGGGCTTGGGGAACCACCTCGACTCTTACAACCCTAGTAGAGAATTAAGCAAAAGATAATGACTGAATGAACATATATTATGGGTGTACCATTACGTTTTATTCACTACCCCCCCCCCCTACTGACTCATTACTACGCGTGCTGTGCTGATGAAGCTGCACGTTCGTGACTCAGCATCAAACTGCCGACTGAAACCCAATCTGCTCTTAAAGCTGTCCATTAGAGGAATGAGACAGCATCGCACCGAGACGTGGCTCGTTTCGCTCGGCTCGTCTCTAACTTCGTAACGCTTGCGGTTGATATCAGCTCCACGACTGCAGACCCACAGAAGACCGAATTAACCTCACGGTCCTCTCACTATCTCTCCGACTCGACATCCGATACGAAGAGTCCAAGTCTTTATATAACATTACCACCAAGAGGATTTGAGCGGCAGGTACTCTGGACATAGCTTGTGGGCTGCGTCCGAATTCGCATACTGCATACTACATAGTAGGTCCAAGGCTAGGACTGATGTCCTCCATGGGCGCTCAGGGGACTCTCACTGCAGAATGATACAGCACAGTGACAGCACCTGCTGTGTGTTTGAGTAAAAAGGACTAACAGAGTGTGTAGAGACACAGATGGACTACAGAATAGAACTGAGAACTACAAACTCCATCTGTGTGATCAGTGGAGGTGATACGATTTACAAAAAGATCAACCAGGAAAAGTTTTTCACTTTCATTACAATTTTATCAACGCGTTTCCGAATCAAACCTTGTTTTTTTTTTATTAGTGTATGTTTGTTAGTTTTATTAAAGTAATAAGACACTGGAGGTTGTGTATTATTGTGACTAAATCACAGTAAAGAGGTGAAACTGTACTAAACTACATGTTGGAATTAATAACACCTCTTTATGGGATTTATTTACATTCATGCCACGCCCTCTCGTATCTTACTGCTTTAATGTCCTGTAGTCTGTTCAGAAAGCTAGCGAGGCTCGTTGGTTCACTCTCTGCGTTCAGCGATGAAACGCAGTTGGCGTGTGATAGTGAGTGAAATACAGTCTGCCTAATTGCACAAACGTGACCTCCTCCTCATGGAGCCCTCCGATCCGGTGGCATATGGCCGCGGACAAACACGGCTGATGCTGGACACAGAGGGAGGGACAGCTTCCTGTTTCAGTCGATATCTCTGATTGCCTCTGATTTAAGGCGGTGAGCGCGGTGTAAGAGCTGAAGCAGACACAGAGGCACCGATCACGCAAATCTGCCGCGAGAGTAACAAGAGGGGCGGATAGGATTTAGGCCGATAGTACAGTTTCAGGTGAAATATATATATATCTACAATACCAGCCAAAAGTTTAGACACGCCCTCTTCTTGCTCCATCCTCTATTTCCTCTGTGTTGTTGTTAGTCCCCTGTTGGTTCTAGGGAGCATCACAGAGCAGGTATCATTTGGGTGGTGGATTGTTTAATGTCAGTTCTGCAGTGACACTGATGTGGTGGGGGGGTGTTAGTGCAGCAGTGCTGCTGTAGTTTCTTTTCTCCACCTCAGTGACACTGCTGGGATAGGACTAATGCACCCACCCAATAACCCCTGCTCTGTGGTGGTGCTATTGGGGTTCTGAGCATTAGAACAGAGAACACAGTATGTACTACTTTTTTTTAACATCTGCCTTTGCCAAAGCTGCGGATGGCGCTACCTCATTGTTGTCCTCCAACGTCTATTATACTTCACGAGAGGGCGGAAGCGGGGCAAGTGAAACGTTACACACCCAGAATACGGAACCTTAAACAGGAAAGGGTTTCTTAAGTGTAATCGAACGTAATCGAATCGTTGTAAAATTAAATCAAATCATCATCGAGGCTCCGCTTACACCCCTAGTACGTACTGAAGAACACAAACAGATGGACTACAGTCTGGAATTGTAGAACTACAAAGTCCATCATTACCAGAAGTAGAACTGATAGAACAGGCAGTGGGTGTAGAAACAAAGAGGTTCATTTAAATGAGTACAGATGCATTTATTTAGTTAATTTTATTCTTTGGGGGTATACACTGTAACAACCCCAAAATGTATCCGAGGGTGTTTTTGTTATTGATTATTAGAGTTTGGCGGAGGCTCTGTGTGTTCAGTAAGAGACATCCGCTGGTGTAAGACGATATTATACGTTTGTTTTTCTCGCTGACAGATTCGGCCGCCTGCTTTGTCTCTGTCTCTACACGACTCCATTAGCGTTCTGCTCTGCTCTTTTCATTAAACACAGCTTTTAAGTACGAGTGTGTGAGTGTGTGTGTGTGATCTGTATCTGTATCCCTGTAACGCTGTTCAGATCGCAGCAGCTGAAGCGTAAGAGGAACTCTAACTGAATTAACTCTAAATGAAGATGCTGTTTAGACTCCGATATCTGCGACTAATATATCGCTATAATGCACCAAGTTCCATTTCCACGTCTTGCTCCCCCGCGTCACCCCCCCCCCCCGATGGGGTGGCTTTGCAATGAGGTGAGCTCAGGTCCATTTATGCCGTATTGCTTTAAAACACAGGCAAACTTTAAACATTTACAATAAACAGAATACGAAAGAAAATCACACGAGCGATGTGCGAATCCCATTCTGGGTGGAGTTTGCATGTTCTCCCCGTGTTCATGTGTTCATCTCCCCGCGTTCATGTTTCTCTGGGTTCCCTGGTTTCCTCCCACAGTCCAAAAAGCATGGATTCAAGGTGAATTGGCTGCTCTTAATTGCCCCTATATAGAATGTGTTTGTGTGTGTGTATTGGTTAGCACCTCTGCCTCTACAAATACTGATCTAGGTGGAGTTTGCATGTTCTCCCCATGTTCATGTGGGCTCTCCAGGTTTGCTCCCACAGTCCACAATCATGGATTCATGGATTTGAGGCTGCTTTTAATTGCCCCTATACAGCGTGTTTATCTGTGTGTGTGTGTTTGTGTGTGTGAGTGAGTGTGTGCCCAGTAATGGATTGGCGCCCCGCCCTGGGTGTATCTGCACAGCACCCGAAACGTTCTACCCTACATAGGTATGGGGACCCCCCCATCCCCTCCGGCGACCCTAATAGAGGATTAATTGGAGGATAATGAGGTGAGATTTTGGTTTCTACAGAAGGGAATCTGAGCTTCCAAAGGATCAGCATGCAGACATCAGATATGAGAAGAACATGCAAACTTTACCCAGAACGAGCCATGCTCATTTGTTTTGTTTGTCAGACCTGAACACCTCATTATTTCTCCGTGCGGTTCTCCAAAGTCGCGCACGTAACGGCATATGCCTATTGGAAGTCTAATTATCCGGCTGAAACTGTGTGCATGTACGTATTTCAACAACATCAGACCTTTCACCACCGACGGACGGACAGGCAGACAGACAGAGAGGCAGGTACTCCCACATAATGGTACCTGGCCTCAGCAGCCGGCGCATTTTGGGTAATTGCACCCGAAATCGTCGGGTGTCGGGGCAACACCAAGGAGACGGACCTTTTCTTTGTTCCCCACCTCCTTCTGCGCTGCGCGGGAGGAGGTGAGAGGAAAGTCAATGAAAAAGATTTAAATGAGCGAGGCAATAACGTGCAGTCACGGCGGCGCGGGGGGGGGGGGGGGCTAGGGGCACCGCCACGATCTCAGGGAAACCGTACGGCCAACGGCACAGGCGAGCTGATCGACCACGCTGCTGGGTGCAGGTGGGAGGGGGTAATCAGACAGTGAGGGCTGGGATTGGATCCTGTGATCTGTGCCTGTGACTAGCGGGCTTTCGGTGGACGTGAGCGTGTGGGCAGATGGTGTTATTAACTGCACGCTGCTTTTGCCCCGGCAGTGTGCGTTTGATCAATACACACCTGGGGTCATTTCAAAGCGCCTTTAAGCAGACAGAACCGCTTCGCTCGATTACATTAACTTGTAGAATGTCCTCTGACATCGCTGTGATGCTTGTGCAACATCTGGTCTGGAGAAATCGATGAATGGAGCATGAAAAAAAATCAAGGCCATTCAGTCTGCGTCGCATAATGGATCAAACAAAAGAGGTCTCGAGTTTTAGTTTAGCAGCGCTCTCATTGGACGTTCAGACAGAGTTATGAATATGTTTACGGGCAGCCCCAGCTCAGGTACGAATCCTCAAACACGCGGGGGAAGTGCAAGTCTTTCACTGTGCTTTAAACAACACATCCCCGTATACAAAACTGGAATTACAAAACCATGGCAACATCATGTACAGTGTCCTGTACCCACACTCATAAAATGGCTGAGAAACCGGAATCCTGTTACTCAGCTCATTTGTTGCAGACGACCAGATTATTAACCATTTTGTATCCAATAAACACCTTTAGCAATCAAATCTTTGACTTTTTTTTTTATTATGGTGTGTTCGTAAGCGTTTCATTAAAGCAGTAAGACTCTCGAGGTTGTGTATTATTGTAAATAAATCACAGTAAAGAGGTGGAACTGTACTCCGCTTTACGTCAGGACTAATAACACCTCTGCATGGGATTTATTCACAATAATCATCTAGTGGCCACAGTGCAGAATGCAGGTTAATAAAAACATCTGTAAATAACGTATTGTAGATCACACATTGATACGAATGTGTGCTCAGCCAATCAGATTTAAGGGGTGGAACTTCATGTTTTATATACAGTATTAACATTCTCCTCGGCGACACGTACTGTTACCTGTCCTGATTTCAAAAGGCCCGCAATTTTCTTTGAAGTGCCTCTTTTTTTGATTCATGGTCAGTGTTTTTCACATTCAGAGGTTTATTAGGTGTGAAACAGACGCCATTTAAAAAATGTGATCACCTTTCAGGAAAATGGTGCTTTTTCAGAATAGGGGCTGCTTTTAGAGACATTACGTCCGTGTCTTCTGATTGTACCTTTAATAAGGGCATGTGGTAGCTCAGTGGTTCGGGTGTTGGGCTATCAATCTAAAGGTTGTGGGTTCAGATCCCAGGTCCACTAAAGTTACCAGTGTGGGTCCTTGAGCAAGACCCTTAACCCTCATTGCTCCAGGGATGTTGTGATGAACCCTGTGCTCAACTTGTAAGTTGCTTTGGACAAAAGCGTCCAATAAATGACCAAATGTAATGTATGCATAGTTCTACTTTACCAAACAGAACATGTGCAGAACCAATGCACAACTCAGGAACCTTTTTTTTCCCCAACATAATATATTCTGATGCCCCGGAACGGTGTATGTAAGTCTTTCCTGCTTGTCAGTGAGTGAGGTCATCGTGCGTTTGCACGTCAGTGTAGCTAGGATACCCTCGGAGTAAAGGTCAAGACGCGAGTACGGACTCCTGTTGCCGTTCGCCAAATTGCCTTTTTGTTCTTCTGCCGGCTTTGTTGTTGTCCTCCTCTCCGCACTCGGCTCCTCGCCGGTGTCTTTCCGGAGGGCGATCTGTAATCGATGGGAGGCCGGCAGAGCGGCAGGGGGTGGCCAGATATGTTTTAATTTTCCTTCGATTCGGATCTTTGAGGAAACCCCCCCCCCCCCAGGCTGCGGCATCGTTACTTTAATTAAAACAGCACCGACTACCAACGTATCAAGAGGGGAAATAACCGTATCGTAAATTTGGCACGGCTGGTGTCACAGGCAGGTTGTTGTCATGACGCTGCGGCAATACAAACACATCTAGGGGGTGGGTTGTTCACCAATACGTACAACATCCATCCTCTTGTTTTTACCCCGTTCCACCCTGACCGTGGTACCATGCTGCTAACGGGGTTAATGCTCAATGCTTAAGTGTTTTATCTTCTACACGCTATCAGACTCCCCCCCCATGACCCTAGTAGAGGATTAAGTGGAAGATAATGAATGAATAAATCTGACACCAGGGCCGTGGGTGTGTGCCCCATGCTCATCCAGGGGAAAACGCTGGACCCAATATAGGGGCAATTCAGATGGGGCAATTTAGACCAGCCAATTCACCTTGAATCCATGTTTTCCGACTGCGGGAGGAAACCGGAGAAACCCAGAGAAAGCCCACACGGACACGGGGAGAACATGCAAACTCCACCCAGATCGGGATTCGAACCTGGAACCCCCCAGCCCTGAGAGGAGAACATGTGAACCGCTATGCCAGCCAATAATAATCCTGTTCTTTTTAGGAACCTGTAGTGTGATCAGCAGGCCGTGTTCTAATGTTCTACATGGTGCTACTTCTTGCCAGATCCACTGTAGTGGTGACTGTTATTGTGCAAAGATTAAACTGCACCTTGGTAAAGTGATCTGCCCGGGGGGGGGCTTCTGATGGGGTCACAAGCTGCAGAGAACGATACCGAGCGTTTAAACCTGACGGATCCAAAGCGACAGGCGTCGGAGCTGGTCCTCGTCCTGACGTCCTAATCTCACGCCGGACAGGCGAGACTGAGCCCTCTGTTTGGGCTAATACGGCGGGGGCACACGTTCAGTCAATCAGATGCTTATCCCGCCTCCACAAAGGCTGCAGTGTGGCTCTGGAGCGGTGTGAAAGCTTATCTGTTCCAGCCAGCCGAGCGCTCCACCCCAGATTTGCGGTTCTTTAAGGCCCGGCTGCGGTTGTGCTGCCGCGGTTAACCGGGCCAGACGGCAGGACCGCGTGGATATCCCGAACAGACATCGCCGTCAGCAGGTTTGGACTCAGTGGAGCGGCCTGTGTGTGCCTCCTGTAAACCGTAGCTGGAGTAGAGAGGATTACAATCCTCAACAATCAGGATGGAATATTCAACAAACAATCGAACAACTCGAAAGTTTGTGTGTGTGTGTGTGTGTGTGTGTGTGTGAATGTGTGTGTGTGTGTGTGTGTGTGTGTGTGTGTGTGTGTGTGTGTGTTCCCTATCCAAATCCCCACGTTGCAAGATTTTGAAATGCTTACTCTTTTGGACCCTGCAGAGCTTTATATACTTTTATAAAACAAGTAAATCGATTCCTCAAATCTGATTGGCCGAGCCGTTTGTCCAGTGACATACATATACACACACAACTGAGGCGCAGATGCAGGTGCAATCTGAAAACCGCCTGCACTGCAGTGCTGAGAATGATACACCACCCAAATAAAGCCCGGATCAATAGAACACAGAGGAAAAAAGTATGTAGAGAAACAGACGGACTACAGTCTGTAATTTTAGAACTACAAAGTCCATCTGTACGGTCAGTGGAGCTGATGTAATGAACAGAGGAGGTGGATGAGTCTACAGTGTGATGTCAGTACGGGGAACAAAGTTGGGGATCTGGGTGATGATGAGTGACTGTGGCATGATTGTTAATACCAGATGGGTCTGTGGAGTAACTGACGATGACGTAACACGTGTTTTAGGAATGTTAGATAAACTGAAGGCATCTGGATGATAACGCGGCGGCTGATTGATGGAATGTGTAAAGCGCCGGTGCGTGCACTTTATCTGTAGCTCCTCCAAATGTCTTTATCATTATTTAAACTTTTTGAAGTCTGCCGTCGGGAAGACGGACGAGTTTTCGACTGCGCCGATCTCCTGTCACGCCGCCGCCGCCGTTGCCGATGATGAAACGACGCGAGGGCGTCACGGTCCAGCTATGTTGCGAAAGTGCCAGCGCTTAGCCATCTGCTATTATTACAACATTAGTGCTTTAATGAAAAGATTACTCTGCCTGGATGCGGGCTCATTTCTTCTCGCAGCTCCTCGAAATTCAGTTATCAGCATCGAATTTCGAGGCACTAAAGCAGAACATAGACCAAAGTCAATTACATCTAAATTCTAGACGATACCATCTGCTTATTATGGGAGCGTAATGGGACCGGGGATCGGTGGATGAGGCGCTGAGCGGACTGCCGCGTTGTAACGCAGGACCACTTAATAACACAGTGGTCATTCGCCGGGTTATGGAGGAGTCGCGCGGTGATTATTACGCATATTGATTGATGGATCGGATGACGCAGCTTGAAAGCAGATGCTGACTTCATTAAAGCGTGTAGAGAACATAAAGACAAACACCAAACTGCGGACAAAATAAATAAATAAAAAAACACTCTTTTATCCGGTTCCATTGCACGCAGAAGTGATAATTGGGCCTCATGGGAGAGGAGGGAACGTCAACTCGTTAGCTCTCCGGAAACAGACTGCGACTAACACAATGTCACTGCAATCAACATGCGCCTCGTTCACGTGAAGCTTCTGGATAACGAGATTCAGTTTACAGTCACATGGTCTCTGACAAGCAGATGCTTTCAGAAAGGTTTCTAAAAGCTGGGGTGTGAGGTAGAGAGGGAGTTCAATCCCATTAAACTCGGTCCTCTCATGTCATGGAACATGGAAACTCCACCCAAATCCAGATTAAAACCACCGCCACGCCATGGCGCCGCCCTGTTATAACTCTAATCATTCTTGTTGTTTTTGGCAAAACGAATGTTTTAGGAACATTTGCATACTGTATAATATATACATATATTTTTAAAACCTCCATTTCTCACTGTTCTTGTGACCACGGAAACGACAGCCACCCTAAGCGGCTTCACGCAGACCTGATGTGCTTTTGTCATCGGCGGCGTCGGGGCAATAATGACGATAACCCCGGGTGGTAGCAGCGAACAATGGCCGTCATAAGGACGCCGTAATGATAATAGAAGAGCCATCATCTTTGGTGTTCCGATGCGCTCGTCTCAGATCCCGAAGCTGCAAAGTGTCTCAAAAGAGATAATGGGCAACATCTGATGAAAGGAGCGAAGAACAAAGGGACTGTGAGAGGTGCTGGGGCTTTAATAGAATACATGTAGCAACTAAAAAGTTTACACTCACGCACCCACACACGTTTGGATACAAGATGATGAGAGCACACATGCACCACTTTGTGAGACGTATGTGATCCCTACAGATATTTAAGCCCCATAGATCTATCGATTCATTCCTTTTGGATGTGTTTGTGGCGGGGTTATTGTTGGTAGTATTGAACTCATGCTTCTCAGAGACCCTTGACAATGCAGTGTTTAGGGGAAGGTGTTATCCACCCCACCTTCCTCTGTATAGATGAGCTCACAGACACCCGTCATGGGTTACTGCATTTCTAAATGATGCCGAGTTTCGGTTTATATGTTTTTTTTTTTTTTTTTTTTTAATTTATTTTATGTTTAAAGGGTTCTTTAAGCGAAGTGACAGAGAGAAACATGATATCCTCAGAGGGCTTCATGCAAACCTGAGGTTTGTTGACCGCTGTTTGATATTTATGATCATTATTCAAATAAAAAATGTCACGCTGTTCAAATACATTCAAATCCAAAAAAAAACAAAAACAAGTGTGTGTCCAGCAATAGATTGGCGTCCTGTCCTGGGTGTATCTGCCCAGCACCCGAAACCTTCTCCCCTGGATGGACATGGGGATCCCCCATGCAACCCTATTAGAGGATTAATGCAATTGATAATGAATGAATGAATTAATGACTGCTCTAACTTGCCCCTATGTAGTGTGTGTGTGTGTGTGTGTGTGTGTGTGTGTGTGTGTATGTATGTGAATGAGTGTGTTGCCATGAGGATTAAGCAATCATGATGAGGAAATGAGAGAACAAATTGTTGGTCGTTTTGCCGATCAATGTCATTAATGTTGAGTTTAAATCTTTATAAAAACCCTATTAAGGCTGAATAAGCGCTGCTCCATTGTCCCAGCTGCTCGATACGAAAAGCTGAATAAATTCCATGAAGGAAAGCGACATCAAATAGAAACCCGAACTGACTGAAGTCTCTCACAGTGATTGAGGGTAAAAGTCGTTGCCCCTGGATGAATGTAGCGCTCCCTCTGAACATTCGGGGTGTGTGCGGTTGTTTTGTTAGGTGCCGGGTCTCCCTACAGCGACTTCTAAGCTTTGATTAAAGTCCCACATGACATTTGCGTCGCACTCCATTAGTCACAAACACTACAGGCAAACGAGGATGATGGAGCTCACAGACGCAGACCTCATACATCATATGAGTGCAAAGAAATGAACACGGGGTTTTAAAAATAAATAAATCACGGAGTGGAATTATGGGTCTGATAATTAGGAATATTATCTAAAAGTTTCATTAGTGAAAGACAGAAGGGAAAAATAAGCCGTCAGCATCCACGGTGAACTAGTTGTGTCGGCACATATTAATGCACTGTCATCATTAATTTAATGAATTTAACAGACTGAGACGAACGGAGACATTAAATGAGGTCCATATAATGTCTATTTGTACGGTGAACTCGCCCTGAAGTTACATTTTAACCCACGATTTACCAAAATCATCACCCAGCTTTATAATCACATGCTTTATAACAACAGGCTTAATTCGAAAGTGCCTCCTAACAAGCATCTCAGCATCCCTGCAATGAGATTCAAGAGCCTATGACTACAACTCAGGACAACCTTGTTTCTCCATCCTCCATTTCCTCCACTTATCATTCAGATGGATCTGTGTTCTGTGTTGTTGTTCGCCCCCTGTTGGTTCTCAGGAGCATCACAGAATAGGTATCATTTGGGTGGTGGATTGTTTAATGTCAGTTCTGCAGTGACACTGATGTGGTGAGAGGGTGTTAGTGCAGCAGTGCTGCTGTAGTTTTATTTCTCCACCTCAGTGACACTGCTGGGATAGGACTAATGCACCCACCCAATACCCCCTGCTCTGTGGTGGTGCTATTGGGGTTCTGAGCATTAGAACAGAGTACACAGTATGTACTGTAGAACAAAAACAGATGGACTACAGTCTGGAACTGTTGAACTACAAAATCCATCTTTGCAGGAAGTGGAACCGAGAACGCGGACAAGGTGAAACAGAAAGGGGGCGTGGCCAAACATCTGCCGTAATTCACTTCGACTTTAAATTGTTTGTGTATTTTACAATAACAACAAAAACAAAACACCGACTCAAACAAACCTGATGTTATTCAACTCCCTCATGTTACGCGGCGGCGCTTTTAGTTGTTTTTATTCCATTTATCTCTTCTTTATGTCATAACGGCTTTATAAAAGTTTGCTTGCTTGCTAACAGCGCTGCCGAGCTCGTTTTACCAACAAACCGCATTCACAACATTAAAAATTATACATTTAAATAAAATTACTATAAAAAAAACATTAAAAGAAGAAAAGAAGCGAAACTTTAACGGCAGACTTACCTTCAGTTTCATCTGCCCTCCGGAGCTGCACAGACGAGTGTAAGTGTGAGTGAGTCGACTCCTTAAACGGCGGTTCCTTTATTAAAGTCGGTGAACGTGCCGCTCTGCTGTCCCTGACTGATGTCCCGAAGTTCTTCACATTGTTTTGTTGAAACGAGCTACAAAACACAGAAACTCAGAGTGAGCACGAAGAGTAAGAAACAAATAAAAAAAACAGTCGACTCCTACAGCTGAGTCGAATGATTCGGTTCACTCACCTCTGTCACTCAAAATTAGTGTTTTGAGCAGAAAATTAAAAATGTTTTATCATAAAAATACAAACTTTAAACTTTAAAGACGTATTCTGTTTACACACCTTTACACAAAATCCATCCATCCATTATCTTTATCCTGTATTGGGGGGGGGGGGGGGTTCCCCATGCCCATTCAGGGGAGAAAGTTTTGGGCGCTGGGCAGAGAGACCCAGGACAGGACGCCAATCTATCGCTGGGCACACACTCACTCACTCACACACACACACACACACACACACACACACACACACACACACACACACACACACACACACACACACACACTCTATATGGGGCAATTTGGAGATTCCAATTGACTTGATCCATATTTATGGACTGTGGGAGGAAACCGGAGAACCCGGAGGAAACCCACACGGACACGGGGAGAACATGGAAACTCCACCCAGATTGGGATTCGAACCGGAATCCTCCAGCGCTGAGAGGAGAACATGCCAACCTCTAAAGCAGCATGCCGCCCCTTTACACAAAATACTTTATTAGAATGATTTTAAATTAGAATAATCTACTGTTACATGATTTTACGGTTCATTCACACGTGATGCTGAATATTGAACCGGATTCCATCATTATTGTACAAAACAACATGTTTCTGTTAATGCACAGCTGTTTTACAGAGTATTTTTAGTGCTGATGGATCCGGGGATCGAACCCCCAACCTTCAGTTTAATAACGCAGGACCCCGCCGTGTCGCCTTAACGGCTCTAACTGTTTTACTTCCTTTTTGCGTGCTGTTTATTTACTCTGTAATTATCAGGTTGCAGTTTAAAGCGTGGATGAAGATAATCTTCAGTCTTGAGGAAACATTTCAGAGCTACATTACACGTGTGTTTAATTATCAAGCGATTAATTAAAGCTAAAGCTCCCTCTTTTATTACACAATAATCACAGCAGTCACATTTGCAATGTTATATTTAGTGGTCTTTCATCAGCCCAGACTCGGAATGATGTTTCCTGTACACGCAATAAATGTTAATTTACATGCAATTGCTCACTACATAAAAAAAAAAATAATAATAATAATAAACTTGATTTAATTAAATCAGCATTGAAATAGCAATCTGCCAAAGTCAGAGTGCACGTCAACGAATGTAATAAAATTTAATCGTTGATGTGAAAAAACGAATCCATCCAAAAGAAAAAAGTTATATTTCAGTAACACATGTTTTATTATTAAAATATAAGCTTTTGTTATGACTTCATCTCAGTCCGTGTCCCACACGTCGCGGTTCATATTTAAGACATCACTTTTTTCTAATCATCTCATTTTCTATATTGTAGTACGACAAAAAAAAGACATTTTAATAACCGTATGGATGACGTATGTATTTAGGTTCCTATCTGTATCTTAACCCTTTGTTGGACTCAGTCTCCTCCACCAGTGCTCCAGTTTACCCGCACTGTGAAGATATAACACAGGCATGATGACACATCCCGTCGTGGAAAAGCAATACCCGTAGGGGGCGACACGACAGAATATCTCGGCCCGCATCAGCGGGAACAGCTCCACACTGAATAAGATGAGCGCCGCGGGCAGGTAGGCGGCGAACATCAGGACCAAGCTGTTGATGATGGTGTGCCGCGCTCGCTTCTTCTGCGGGTCCGCGATGCCGGCTCCGGTCGGCCCCGGTCTCTTTAGGGCCCAGAGAGTCAAAAAATCGCAGTACGTCATAACGGTCAGCGCCCCGATCAGAGGTAAAGACAAGTAGAAGTTTGTGGAGACCCAGGGCATGAAGGACAGAAAGGAGACGTAGCCGACGATCAGGAGGCTGATGGCGATGAAGGCCGCTTTTTTGCGGGCATGAAGCTTCTTGCTGTTTTTGTACGCGATGGGGTGGATGACCGCGATGTAGCAGTCCACGCAAAGGCACGCCATCAGGAACGGCCTGCCCACCAGCGCCAGGAAGTAGATGAAGTCGGATATGAGCTGGAATGGGATGTCGTGCCACACGGTGAAATTACACACAGAGAACGGGATGTTGGCCGAGAAGACGCCGTCCACCGCCGTCAGGCTGAGCATGAAAAAGTCCCCCGAGGCTCGCGGCCGCCGCCTCTGCAGAAGATCGTGCAGCACGGCCACGATGGCCGGAACGCTCAGGAGGAAGCAGAGCAGCGAGAACACCGACCAGACCAGCATGGCGCCGGGGTCGGCGCGGCACCAGCCGTAGAAGTCAAACCACTGGCTTTCATTCCGCGAAAACGAGCATTGGGTGGAGGACTCCATCTGCCCTCGATGCTGACGCCCCAGTGCGAATAAAATGCAGCCCAGCCCTCGCTTTAGGACCGACGGGGGTGCTGCTGAAAGGGTTCTGGAGGAGAATGAAGGCAGGTCGGCGTCGCTCCACCACTCTGAGGAGGTGGTGGTGCGCCGGCTGCTGAAGTTTTGATAAATGAAATATGTAAATTCGAGAACCCAAGCCGCAGAACGGGGTTTGCATAAAGGGGTCATGTTAATATTTCATCAGCTTTATTTGACTCTTTTTAAATTCTGTTAAAGGATTTTTTTAACAGGGTGGCTTTGTGGTTTAGCATGTTCTCCTCTCAGCCCTGGGGATTCCCGGTTGGAATCCCAATCTGGGTGGAGTTTCCATGTTCTTCCCGTGTCCGCGTGGGTTTCCTCCGGGTTCTCCGGTTTCCTCCCACAGTCTAAAAAACATGGATCAAGGTCAATTGAGTTCTCCAAATTGCCCCATATAGAGTGTGTCTGTGTGAGGGACCCGACCTTAAACTCTTTGATTTTGAGTTATGATACGAAGTTTAGAGATGGACTTTGTTCTCCGGTTCGCTACTTTTGTCGGTCTACTTGATTTTGATTGCTTACAGTCAGAACCCCCACTGGACCGGTGATATTTTGGGTGGCTGATGCTCGTGGTGGTGCTGAGGGCGTGTGTTGGGTGAGAAGGAGATGAACGACAGCTCTGTCGAATCGCAGAACAACCAGCCGAAGCGGAATAGTTAACCACGTGGAGGTGTCCGGAGCCCGGAGTTGCATTAGCATGCTGATTGAATATGGATTTCTTTTGGGGGCTGAGGGGATGCTGATGGCTTATTGACGTATCCGCCCGACCGCCGCGTCCCGCGGTATGTAATTCTGGATTATACTGAAGCCTCGGATTATCGGGAGAGAACCTCTCATTTTGGATGGCTCCGTTTTCCGAGCGCTCACGGAGCGCTCCGAAAATTGCATCAGAGAGCCCATGGCGCCCCCCCACCCCTCACCCCTCACCACCACCACCACCAGCAGCACCACTAGGACGCCGGAAAGAAATTATTAAAAAGTCTGAGAGATTTGATTTGATGCTAAAGAATTTATGGATCTTTATCTCTGCTGACATTTCAGAGATTTTGGGGAGCTGTACCCCGCGGATCCATAATGTGATTCCTACACGCTCTGAATCTACAAACGGACTGCGTCCAATCAGAATACCGCAATGTTACAATTCAGAGTCATCTGTATGCAAAGCAGCTTCTTTACATTACTGTATTTAATAAAGATAAGAATAAAATAAAGGATTTATTCACACACACACACACACACAAACACACACAAACACATACAAACAAACAAACACACACAAACATAAACACACACATACACACAAACACACACACACACAAACACACACACACACAAACACACACACAAACATACACACACACACACACAGACAAAAACACACAAACAAACACACACACAGACAAAAACACACAAACAAACACACACACACACAAACACACACAAACACATACAAACAAACAAACACACACAAACATAAACACACACATACACACAAACACACACACACACAAACACACACACACACAAACACACACACAAACATACACACACAAACACATACAAACAAACAAACACACACAAACATAAACACACACATACACACAAACACACACACACACAAACACACACACACACAAACACACACACAAACATACACACACACACACAGACAAAAACACACAAACAAACACACACACAGACAAAAACACACACCTTTTGTTGGACCCTTCATCCTCCTCCTCTTCCTCTGTCCTGCTGAACTGTCCAACCTGCCGGAGGAGACGCAGCGTGAAGGCTTTTCTTTTCCCTTTGATCTCCCTGATGATCAGATTCCTTTAGATCAGATGTCTGGAACGTAGCGCTGCTGATACATTGCATCACGTTCGTTCATCCTGTCTGACCTGCAAGAACAGACATTAAGCACAGTGAGGTCACGGTGAGGTCACAGTGAGGTCAAGGTAAGGTCACAAGTGAGGTCACAGTAAAAACACCATTCTGCTCCCATGTGACACTCAGGAACAGACATTAAGCACAGTGAGGTCACAGTGAGATCACAGTGAGGTCAAGGTAAGGTCAGAGTAAAAACACTGTTCTGCTCCTGTCTGACCTGCAGAAACAGACATTAAGCACAGTGAGGTCACAATGAGGTCACAGTGAGGTCACCATTCTGCTCCCGTCTGACCCTCAGGAACAGACATTATGTAAGATCACAGTGAGGTCACAGTGAGGTCAAAGTAAAAACACTGTACTGCTTTCGTTTCGCAGTCAGGCAGAGTGTGACTCTCTCTCTCTTTCTCTTTAGGTGTCCTTCTTCCTCTTCATCATCTTCGTGGTCTACACCATGCTGCCGTTCTCTATGAGGGACGCCATCATCGCCAGCGTGCTGACCTGCTCGTCCCACACCATCGTCCTCAGCGCCTGTCTGTCTGCCACCACGGAGCAGCTGGTGTGGCAGGTGAGGACGCCTCTTTCTCTCCCTCTCTCTCTCTCTCCCTCTCTCTCTCTGTCCGGAGCGTGTGCATTATTTAAATGACCGATACGCCGCGGCTATGATCAATCAGCCGGCCGCTCGCTGCAGTGCATTTAGGATTCAGAGTGCTGGGAAAGCATGAGGTCAGAGTGACTCAGGCTTCATCAACATGAACGCTGTAATCAGGTTGCCCTCCCAACTTCACCTTTAATATGGCAGTGAATGCTTTTATTACATGCCGGGAATAAACACATACAAATACATGGGGACCTGCCCTGCCACGGAGCATCTTTGAGCTCAGAAACCGATGTGGGTCGGGGCGATTTGCCTTACAATCGCTGTTCCAGTTCATCCCACAACACAATAATGCTAAAACCAAAAAAAAGGGCCTTCCCCAAACTGTCTACACAAGGTTGAAGGCATACAGTTGTCCATGTCGGGGTGAATGATAATTTTTTAATGAGAAATGCTGTTCCAATATTCAGGAGTCGTTCATATTAAGGTGTTTGGTGGCCTGGCAGCGCCGCCCCAATGCTGTTTGGGGCAGATGGGGGGGGGGGTCTACACGTGGGGGACACCCTCGTACCAATACTTACAATGAAAAGGGTATCTATTTTAAAAACAATTGCAAACCCCGTCTGTCCGAACATTTAAAGCTCATCGTGTTATTTATTCCATCAGTGATACAGAATCCTCCTCGTAGTTATCACTTCATGTCTCTCCCTCTCATTGTTTTGATCATCTTGTCTGTGAGTGTGTGTGTGTGTGTGTGTGTGTGTGTGTGTGTGTGTGGGGCCGACGTGCTGACAGCTGGAACGCCGCAGGCGCCCGGTGGCAAACTGCAGTCAGCCGACGAAAACAAACGAAACACCGAACCCAATAAAGCCCACACACAAAGCGAATCATAATGCGGCACGCTTCTTACACTTTGAGGAATCCAGCCGCCGGATACGCTGTCCATCAAAACCTCCCTCAGATCAAAGGGATTTTCAGAGAATCCGGATTAAAGGACGGGTTCGGGGTTTGAATGGAACGCGATCGGCGGGGTTCTAATTAGTAATGAGGTTTAAGGGTCTGCGTGCACTTCTTAAACGGCGTGGTGCAGCGGGGCAGCTCAGTCCTCGATTTGGAAACGTGATACACCTCCACCTTACTGACACACTCATCATCCACCACCCTTATAACACCTGCACTGAGTATGTAGAGGAACAGATGGACTACAGAATGGACCTGTAGAACTACAAACTCCATCTGTTTCAGTGATTCTCATCTGGTGGGATTTAAAAAAACACACACCTGCACCACCACCAGTCAGTGTCACTGCAGACCTGAGCATCATCCACCATCCTTATAACACCTGCTGCTCTGACCATGGTCCTGATCATCAGAGAACAGAGTATGTAAAGGAACAGATGGACTACAGAATGGAGCTGTAGAACTACAAACTCCACCTGTATCAGTGATTCTCATCTGGTGGGATTTAAAAAAACACACACCTGCACCACCACCACCACCATGTCAGTGTCACTGCAATGCTGAGCATCATCCACCACCCTAAAGATACCTGCTCTGTTTATGATTCTGATCATCAGAGAACAGAGAACAGTGTGTAGAAAGCCAGATAGACTACAGAATGGAACTGCAGAACTACAAAACCCAAGTGGCCGGTGGTCACTAACACGACCACTCCTGGATCAGCTGACTCTGGAGTCTGCATCACGAATGGACTCGGTGACTCACTCTGCACCGCAGAACCCCCCCCCCCCCCCCAAAAAAAAAAACACTTCTATTATCTTCAGTCAGATGGCGCCAGCGGGAAACTCCGGCCGTGAGCCGCAGATTAATTAATTACACCTGATGGGACGCCGCGCGCTCGGCTCGAGGTGCAGGGGGCGATCTGTCTTCCTGAACGCACCGCCGTCTCCTAATCGCTGCCCGTCCAGGACCTGTTGCTGCCAGGGCCGCTCTGTCGGCGCATCTGCCCGCACAAGATGCAATTTGATGACACCCACCCCCCACCCCCACCCCCCAGAGGGAAAACGTTCAGCCTTAATAAAAACTGATCCCGCTGCTCTGCACATGACACCTCCCTGACATTCAGACAGTCTGAGAAGATATAACATCTCCCCATCCATTCTCTTCCGCTTCTTTTAGGTTACTAGGGTCGCGGGGGGGGGGGGGTTCCCATGCCCACCCAGGGGAGAACGGTTCGGGCGCTGGGCAGATACATCCATAGATAGACAGGGCACCAATCCATCGCTGGGCACACACTCACTCACACACAGACACTCTATATGGGGCAATTTGGAGAATTCCATTGACCCTGATCCATGTTTTTGGACTGTGGGAGGAAACCGGAGAACCCGGAGGAAACCCACGCGGACACGGGGAGAACATGGAAACTCCACCCAGATGGGGATACGAACCGGGAATCCCCAGCGCTGAGAGGAGAACATACTAAACTACTAAACCACCGTGCCGCTGTGAATGAAATGGAAAAGATATTTTTCAGGTACTGTGAGCATCAATAATTTCTTCCCCTCAAACCGAGGACCTTCTAAATGGACCTTGTTCTCCCATACTGGAGGAGAACCGGGCCTTCCCCAAACTCCATCCATCCATCATCCACCGTTTTTCCGGGTCCGGGTCCCGGCTCATCATTGTTTTCTGCGTGTTGCGTTCCTTTCTCCTTCAGTGGAACAGCGCGCCGCCCTCGTCGTTCCCTCACGCCGAAGAAAAGCCCTGTGTGCAGAGGATGCATGATATCGCGCTTGTGCGAGCGCTCTTAATTCGATTTTGGCTGGAGGCGATTTAAATAAGTCTAAAATTGGCCCGTGAGCGAAACGGGCTGTGCTGCCTCCACGCAGCCTGCTTCAGCATCCCCCCCCCCCCCCGATCAATCAATCATCCACAGCGGACCGTCAGCCCGCACCCTCCACTTAGTTAAAAAAAAATAAAAACGCTGTAAAGCAGTTGGAAGCCACTCGTTCATCATCGGCGGAACATTTCGGTTCGAACTGAGGGCGGGATGAAAAACCCTGCTGTGACAGAGAGCTAATACTGCAGAGACGCAGCGTCTGCATGTGTGGCTGTTTTCCTATGGGGGGAAACTCGGCCGTGCTTTTAGCTATAAGAGCAAGGTGGCGTCATAAAATTTTTTTGACAATTCATCAGAAACGTCTGACCCCCGGCGACATTACACTGAGCGGGCGTCCATGAGGGGGTTTAACGGATGCGTCCGAGTCGTCAGGTGTTCAAATAAATTGCGGCGTCGCTGACGAAGCCAATCCATTTAGGAAACTTTGGGATGTTAATTTAGTTTAAAGACGTCATTATTAAATGATAACGGCGAGGAGGCATAAATATTAATGAGGGGTTGAATAGGAACGCTGCAGAATTGTTTCTAGACTCGAAAAAGAGTGTTTGTCGTGCACGTTCACACTGCGGTGTCCCACAGGGTTCAGTATGAGACCCTAAAGTAATTCTGTGTGAGGTGCAGAAATAAATAAACAGTAACACAAAGTACCTTCAAGAGGAAACCACCACCGTGACAAGAACCCCCTGCATTTACATCCAGCCCTCCATCCGTTCATGATAGATTGATAATAGATTGGCACCCTGTCCTGGGTGTATCTGCCCAGCGTCCGAAACGTTCTCCCCTGGATTGGCATGGGGAACACCCCCCCCATGACCCTAGTAGAGGATAAAGCGGAGGATGATGGATGGATGGATGGATGGATGGTTTTAAAGTTAAACAGCCGTCCACTCGTTTGCAGCGACATGACGAATGCTTTATTATATTCAAAAATGAAATCAGACAGGACGTCTGCCCCTCAGATCAGATGTCTGATGCGCTCTCTGTAACCAGGACGTGTGGTCCTCGACGGTGTTAACTGCTGGATGACAGAATGCCATCTGCAACGGAAAGTGTTCCAGAATCAGGAATCCAAACAGATGCTTCTCACCACCAGCGCGCGATCGCTCCACCGTTTCCGGACAACAGAGGGGAGGATTCTGTGTTCTGGTGTGTGTGTGTGTGTGTGGGGGGGGGGGGGTCCGATTCTGATTCTGAATTCATGCAGGAGAGGTCTGCTTGATTTCAGCTTTGTAAATAATTTCTAAAGCAGTTAAACAAAATCGGTCACCCTAAATACCACACAGTGAGTAACTGGTTGTGCAGGGTGGTGCAGGGTGGTGCAATGAGGTGGACGTGTCTTATAGAGTACAGTGAGTGGGTACAGTGCTCAAAACCTCAAATAGCACGCTGCTATAGCTGCACCACCATGTCTGGGACACTGCAGTACCGAAAAATATCGGGGGACGTACCCTGATAATACCGGCTCCGTGGGGTCAGAGTAAAGCAGTCAGTAGAAAGATGGGGTGTCTCTAATAAAGTGGCCGGTGACTGTAAACCCTGTACGTCATGGTTTTTTATTATAAATGCAGGATGAAGGCATTCCATTTGTGTTTGATGCGGAGGTCCGGAGTCACACGGTCCCAAAAGAGGACGTCACAAATCACACTCGAAATAAAACCATGAAAACCCCAAACATCACAAGAATGTCACATGGCATCTGAGTCACGACACAAATACATACACAGGCATCCGAGACGGTCCCCCCGCCGTGGAAGCGCCGTATACGGAGCCGGGGCGTGTTTTGGGTCGGCAGGGGGGTTGTACCGTAAACCTCTGTGAGCACCCAGAGGTTCCAGCACCAGCTCGGTAACCGTAAAGGTTCTGAAACCATAGGGTGACAGATTAATGTTCGGGGTAATCCTCTATCAGGATCCCTGGGGTGGGGGGGGCGTTTTGGGTGCTGGGCAGATACAGGACAGGGCAAACACACACACACACACACTCTATTTAGGGCAATTTAGATAATTCAATTTACCCTTAAATCCATGTTTTTGGACTGTGGGAGGAAACCGGAGAACCAGAAGGAAAGCTATGTGGACACAGGGAGAACATGCAAACTCCACTCAGTTTGGGATTCGAACCTGGATCCCCAGCGTTGAGAGGCAGACATGCTAATGACTACTCACTCACTCACTCACACTTACACACACACACAAACACACACACACACACACACACACACACACACACTCTTAATAGGGCAATTTAGAGCATTCAATTCACCTTAAAATCCATGTTCCTGGACTGTGGGAGCAAATGGAAAAAACCCACGCAAACAAGGGGAGAACATGCAAACTCCACCCAGACTGAGATTTGAACTTGGATCCCCAGCGTTGAGAGGAGAACATGCTAAACCACTAAGCCACCGTGCCGGATATATTCATTCATTCATTCATTATCTTCCTCTTTATTCTCTATTAGGGTTGTGGGGGGGTCCCCATGTCCATCCAGGGGAGAACGTTTCGAGCGCTGGGCAGATAGACCCAGGACAGGGCGCCAATCTATCTCTGGGCACACACTCACTCACACACACACACTCTATATGGGGCAATTTGGAGAATTCAATTGACTTGATCCATGTTTTTGGACTGTGGGAGGAAACCGGAGAACCCGGAGGAAACCCATGTGGACACCGGGGGGACATGGAAACTCCAGCCAGATGGGGATTCGAACCGGGAATCCCTAGAGCTGAGAGGAGAACATGCTAAACCACTAAGCCACTGTGCCAGATATATTTATATATTTAATTTATTTTAAAGTTAGTAATGAGATCTCTGCAGTGGTAACCGGTCTCTACGTTCTCCCGTCCTCAGATGAACAGATGCAGGGTTGTTGGTGTTTATTTTAGAACCTCAGAGTCGAGAACGCGTGGTCGCTGTGCTGAGAGAAACAGAGTGCAGTGACTCAGACATGACCAATCAACACCACGCTGAGTTTGTTTACTATAAACCACAGGACGGCCGTCTGTCTGCGTGCAGTTCTCATATTTAAAGAACATGCGAAGGGAACGGATCCCTTACAACCGCACCCCCACGGGACCCCCCCCCCCC